>CM039727.1:0-49021 GCA_022539455.1 Dendrobium nobile | reverse complement strand
ATATTCAAGTCATGGGAATGGATTTTTTTTGAGGGCCTAATGAAGTTTTTCTCCAATCAGTGGTGAGTCAAATCTAATTGATTTGACAAGTCAACTAAGTGAAACTTGGTTAAATCTCATTATATATTCACTAATTTGCTCATATAGTCAATCAAACCCTTTTAAAACTCCTTTGAATTCACTCAAACAGCTCTTGAAGCCATTTGGCTGCCACCTCAGCAGTCAACTTGATCAGTTGACCAGTCAACACATGGTCAACAAACCCTTAAATGACCATATTTTAGCTTGAGTTAATCCACTCTATTCCAGTAGCTTAAATAGGTTCCAGAACCTTTTAAGTGCTGATTAAAACCCAGCTCAAGTTTTGGATTAAGCTCCTAACACTCACATGTGCAAGTGAATACAAAAATACCTTTCCACATAGATGTCCTTGCATTTGTCCTTTGATTCTCTGCTTCTAACAACCTGATCCAGATGTCCACCATCCATGCATTCTTCCTGAGGCATCCCAGCCATCCAAGCTAACTCCCACACCTGGAATAGGGTAAAGGGACGGAATCAGCTCAGGCTAAGCTCTCTCTGATTCCAGTCACTCCCCAGAGCCCCTTGCATTTCGTTCTGCTTCCTGGAGTTCCCCAAAACTCTATTCTGACCTTTTCTCATTGATTGGAGTTCACAGGCGACAAGAGAAGCAAGGATCCGAGGCCACCTCCATCCAAATCACACCAACTCCTGGGAGAAGTAACGTTTGAGCTAGGGGCTTGCAAGGAATCAACACGTGGTCAATCTACAAATTCAACCATTCTTAAATCATCCAAATTCATCACCTCTAGCTCGGTAAATCCTAAACCCTAGATAATATTTAGGTTACTAAATAGGCTTCTAGGGAATTTATTTTGAACTCTAAAAACTACTCCCCATTCTTCTTCTCTATGTCTTTCATTCAAATCTCAGTCATCATGCCATTCGATTGATTGCATAAGAAATCTAAAGCAAAAAACTAAAACTAGGGTTCGCGGTTGTAAAACGAAGAAGATGAAATCAGGATCGTTGATTTCACCTGTTTGATTTCAACGGCCATGATTCGTTCTGTCTCCGTCTGGTTTTGATCCCTTGTAACCGCGAGCTGATCAAATCCCGTATGGGTGCATCTGGGCCGTGCATTGCAAACCGCGGAAGCAGAGTTAATCGTCCGATCATCTCAGATCGAGATCAAACGCGGCTTCGATCGTAGCCGTTGGATCAACCCGCGGTTGATCCAATGGATGTCGAACCCTGCTGACTCATTTAAGTGAGCGGGCCCGCCACTGACTGCCGCCATTCGCGTGGTCCAATCGCTGGCTGCCAGGTGTAAATAGCATTTTAAATATTTATTTTAATTATATTTTTAGCCAGAACTTAAAAAAAAAACATATAAAATAAAATACTTAGCCGAATTTTGCGTACAACTACTCATTCTTCTCGGAATTAAATTTCCTATTTACTAAAAATAAAATCAGAACCTAATTTCTATTATTTTAAAATTTATATTTTAAACCCTAGAATTTTCCTTAGTTTTATTTAATTATATTTTATTTAAATATCTAATAAGTCAAAAATTAGATGGCATGATATCTGAGATGTAGTACAGACTCTCTGATTTTTGGGGAGAATTTCAGAGCTTGATTCTAATCCCAAATGAGTGTTCAAATGTTTGATCCATTACTTGGATTGAATATTTAAAAATTCATTTGTAAAATTTTTAATCATCAAATCAATGCATATTAGTATTCCATAGAATCATTGAAAGCCTGACTTTCATTGAATAAATAAGTTCATGTTATAATCATATATGCTTAAGAGAAAATGGATTTGAATAAATATCATGACCCTTTTTATAAATAACCTTTCAATCATATATGATTATATTTCTCAAATTGAAATAGATCCTATTTGAAGATGTGATCTACATCTTCTAATATCCTCAATTCAGTTTGATATACTTACTGTTTTATGTTTGAATTATTGAATTCATAAGTGATTACATGACTTATGACTTTAATAATTCACCATAACTATTCTATGGAACATTAGGATCACTTCTATTTTGTTCATGATTGCTATGTGGTGATATGCTTGTAATTAGTGTCCAAGGGTTAGAATGACATTGATTGCAAACCTACAACTAGTGATATTAAAGACAATAATTAAAGATTTATGTTTAGAAAACTTAGAGAAATTCTAGACATTAGGATATACATTCTTTTGACTAGAAATCTTAAACATTTGAACGTAGTGACATGTACAGCCACTAGGAAAATTTTCACTGATTTTTGAGGTCATTAATGCCCTTAATTAAATTTCTTAGATTAAACTCTTAATTAAGCAATTGAAACATCCAGAAATTATAATAAATCCAATTTAAATCCAAAAATTATGTGTAACCCCTCTAACTGACCATAATTAAACCCTTAACCAATGAAAATTAAAACCAAAATTATTTGACAGCAAACTAAGCCTTAATTTAATTTTAATTGAAATTTAATATTTTATTAATTTAATTAATTAATAATAATTAAAAATTCCAAAGATTTTCCAAACACTTGGGAATCTCTTCTTAGGTCATCCCTGACCTTTGGAGTCAATTTCAAGGAGTTGGGATCTCATTTGGAGCAAAATCACCAAAAGTGTCTTTAATTAAGGATTTTCAATAATACATTAAATACCTCAAATTTCAAACCTTCATAACTAATTCTAGAAAAATCCAAATCACCCAAACTCACTTGCATTCAACTCACAATAATGTCTAGTATTTACCAAAAATATTATAATTCCATAAAAATATCAAATTCAAAAAGTCAACAAACCGGTCAACTATAGGTCAAAACTAGTTCAAAACTTCAAACCTTCGTAATAAAATGTAGAAAAATCCGATTTGAACGTAGTTACTGTCTAACTGATTGTGGTAAGGTCTAGTATTTTAATAAAATGCTAACTTTATAGAAAACACCCTTAATCAAAAAGTCAATTTTCAACCCCTTAATTAAATGATTAAAATATTCCAAAAATTCATAAAAACTCAAATTCACTTTAAAACTCCAGAAATGATTAACCAACCCTTAGAATCAGTAATCAACTAACCTTAATTAAAAATTTATTAATCTTCAAACTTTAATCAAATCAAATCACTTAATTATACCGGGTACCACTAGGTAACCGAGGCTTACGAGGCTATTAAATTAGCCCCAAGGAAGGTGAAATAAACTTCACGGCCTCGGTGTGAAACAAAGGTGGTTTCCAACAAATAATTAATAATTAATTTTAAAATATTCAAAATATTAATATTTAAACTCTAATTAAATTCCATTAAACCTTTCAACCAATTGAACCTTAAATAATTTTAACTAATAATCCTATTTAGGACATATCAAAATCACACGACCTATCTCACTCGCTTTAGATGGTTTGCTAGGATCACCGACTCTAGTTTTAGGATAAGCCAGTGTTTTACTTTTTGCAGTTGTGTGCCGAGTTTTCGAGCTTTTACTGCATGCTGTTTGCTAGTATAGAATTGTTGTGTTTGTTTATTTACTTCCTGCACTCTATGATTGATTGTACGTTAGATCTACCCCTAGGCTAGGGACGAATTATATTTGTGCAGTCTTATGCAGGTGGCCATGCTCATACAAGGAGCTGAAATTAAAGGGGGCAATTAATAAAAAAAATATATACTCTTTGCACAGGTACCTGCCGTGCTTAAGACCCTCTTTAAACAAAAAGAGCATGGCCAAGTGTGGCTAAAAATTACATTTCAAATTTCATATAATAACTGCTTGGGATTGTTTATATAACTGCTGATTATTAGGATAACCCTACAGGATCGAGTCTAGATTTTTATTTAAATTAATATAAATTTAAAATTGACAAGGTTGTAAATTATTTAACATGATTTGAGATTGGGATATAAATATCCAATTTGAATTCCAAATAGGTGAAGACATCCCTAAAGGGGAAAGTCTTCTTCCATTTGGAAGTCAAATTAGGATACTTTTCAAATATCTAAAGAGGAAAGATAACACCCCGATTAAGGGGGAGTTTCTTTTCATTTGGATATTCGGAACCGACGAATCAAGATGTTCGTGAGAAGACGAAAGAATGGACAACGAGAAGATTCCCAAATCTCAAAGTCATTTGATTTAGGATTAGAAATCCTGGTTGTAGTCAGTGGTGCCCGGCCACTTTACTTTCTTACAATTCTGTGATGTAATAATAAAAGGCACTTGCCTACGGACATTCAATTTGATATATTTAATTTGATTGATTTGTTTAATTTGATTGCGCATTAGAACTCCTGATTTTCTAGTCTTTTTATTTGCATGCCGCATTTGATTTAGTCTGGAATTCGAATTTAGGCTCTTAGGGGTCTGTCAAAAAATTCTTCTACTTTAATTAAATAAAAATTTTAAGATAAGATAGAAATTCTAAACGGTCCTAAGAAGTAAGCTCGGACTCGCCGAGGATTTTTCATGCATTCATATTATAATTTCTCTTCCTTGTTAGGCATCTCCCCGCCTGCGGGTTCTGGCAGACCACCTGGCCTATGAGGGTGCCGATCTGTCAAGGGGATGTTATGCAATCTCTAGGAAAAAACATATTTTCTAAGCCAAAATTTTTAAACTGCTACATACCAATTCTGCATTCAATCGAGTCAATTAGCATGCATCGCATTAGTAACAAATTAAAAAGAGTCTAATATTTAATTGCATTTATTTAGACATCAAATACCCAACATAAGTCTAAGGGGTCAATTAAGGATCTGCTCTAGATGTCGACCCCATTTCTTTATACATTTCTAATTAACGTCCCTACCACTCTACAAAAAAAGACTGGACTCATACTTTAAAATCGTTCAGGTGGTTTAGCTGGCTCCCCAATCCAGGTCGGGGTAAGACCAGATCTGCATTGCACTAGCTAGGTTCGGGGCACTAACTGTTAGTGCCCAATTTAGACTTAGGTTCTGAGGCTGGCTCGGGCCATAAGACCTCAACTTTCAGAAATTGAATCCCAAATTTCTAATAAAATTGACCTCTCAAACTAAAAATTTCTTTCAATCAAATACAAGCCTAACACTTAGGATAGATTGAGGTGTTCCTGAAGTAATTCAGAATCTCAAAACACCTCCTACTTTTCTTCCTTTGACTCCAAAAATAGGTCTTCAATTTTGAACCAATCCTATTTGAAATTACAACATTTTTCTTCCTTTGATATCGATCTTTGAAAATCTAAATAAAATTTATATCGCTATTTTAATCGAGAGTTTTCATAGGAAATTTTAATTTCCTACGATGTAATTAACTACGAGGGCTTGTGCTCGTAGGAGATTTAGAAACCCAGAACTTATTTTCAAAACCAATAATTTTTCAAAACCTCTAATTAATTTTCTTTGGAAAAATCAAACCCGACGATTATTATCGTCATTTTCGAATAATCCATAATAATTGATATCTTCTTTCTTCGGAGAGATATATCAATTATTATCGTGATTTCGATTATGAAATTAACGATCTTTTATCCGAATTAGAATAATCAAATAATTGGTTAAATTCCATTTTGATCCTCCGGGGTCGAATGTAATTTTCCCTTTGAGTTTGACTACGATAATTTGGATAAGATTAGAATTCTAAAATTTGAACCCATCAGGGAACGATACGATCGTCTTTCGAGGTGATATATTGTTTATAATGATGTGTTAAATTTTAAAATTTAAAATTTAAATATTCCCAAAGAAAATTAATTCTTTTTCAAAACTTATATATATATATATATATATATATATATATATATATATATATATATTATATATATATATATATATATATATATATATATATATATAATTAAAACAACAGTACGATCATATTTTCGTACATACGAACAGTTCAAATACTATTACGTACAAACCTTATGTGACACAATACAAAATGATTTCATACACGATGATTGTCTAGTATGAACCCAGTTCGTACTGTACAAACAGTTAAAAAATTTGTCATCTTCGTCGGGACGAAGAGGGACCCCACAATTTCGTACCTTGGGCGTAGCTGTGCGAATCGGAGCCTCTCGAGAACGAGAGAGGAGTCTTAATTTTTCTTTTTTTTTTTACCTCCTAGAGTTGCGCCAAAACCAAAAACCAAAGAAATCGAATCCGGGGGCCTCCTTCCGCCTGGGGTATTCGCAGAGAGAGAAGAGGGATGGGTCACGTGGGGCAGAGCTCCTGTCCACTCGGTCCTCTGCATTCTGCTTCGATTCCTTTTCCGTGAAAGGAGAAAGCTTCTCTCATATTTCCCCTCTGCCAAAGTCACTCAGATCTGCTTCAAAATAGGCTATCACGTGACTAGATCACCTGAGTCGTGGTAGGTATCAAATTTTGGAGAGATTAGAACCATCGAATTCGTTTCCTGATCTGATGTTAAACTTGAATCAATTTAGACAGTTAATCGATTTCTAATTGGAATTAGGATGAACCCATAGGCTGAAGTCAGGTCCAAATCAAACCCAACTTGACTCAATTTGGGCTAGATTGAGTTCAACTCTAGCAGGAAAATTAAAAAAATAAAATAAAACTCAAATTAATGGTGAGTCGAATCAAATCGAGCTTAACAAGGCTCGAATGCGCCAATCAAATTTAATTGAACATAGTCGAGTCTAATTTGACTTGATTCGAGTTGGTTCAAGCTCGACTTGACCTGCTCGAGGCAATTCAAAAAGATCGAGCCTGAGCTAACGATGATTCAAATAAAATTAGACTCAATGTTGTTCGATCAAGTCAATCAGGCACAATCGAAGGAAAAGATATACGAAATCGAGGTCAACAAGTTGTAGCATTTAACTTGTGATTTATCATAACTAAAATTTGAATATCCTTAATTACATTTTCATGTTAAACTTTCTCCTCATTCA
The DNA here is from genome assembly GCA_022539455.1 of Dendrobium nobile. NCBI lineage: Eukaryota > Viridiplantae > Streptophyta > Magnoliopsida > Asparagales > Orchidaceae > Dendrobium > Dendrobium nobile. The sequence goes on along the minus strand of CM039727.1, from coordinate 42,082 downwards.
TAATTAGTGAAATCCTTTTCTCGATTGTTAGCACGATTCTATCTACGACCTCATCTACATTGGCTTCTATTATTGTTATTGAAACTTTCATCTTTTTTGGTTGGTTGGTTTATTGGAGATCCATATTGAGTTATTTGATAATCACTTTATTCCTGATCTTCTTTTCTTCATGGGTTTGCAATAAACCAAAGAATTGCTATATTATTTTGTCTCATAGATACTTAATCTATTTGATGATGATAGTGATAATATCATATTTTGATTCTAATAATCAAAGAATCTTTTCAATGATAGCAACATCTTCTAACTTCTCACTAGGGTTGTAAACGAACTCATACAAGCTGAGTATGTGTTTGCTCATGTTTGAGCTCATTCGTCAAGAGCTTGTTCGAGTTTGATTCAAGCTTTTTTCGTTTATGTTCGAGCATGGTTCATTTAAAATGAAGGATGTTCAAGTTTGATTTGTGTTTGGTTTATGCTCGGTTCATTTTATCGGCTCGATTAAATTAATAAATGAGCCTCATCAATCTATTAACAAACGAGCCTAATCGAGATTTTCATTTAGCTTAATGAAAACTAATATCAAGCCCATAAACGAGCAGGATTATCGAGCCTATAAATGAGCAAGCTTATCGAGCCTATAAATGAGCAAGCTTATCGAGCTTATAAACGAGCAAGCTTATCGAGCCTATAAACGAGCAAGCTTATTGAGCCCGTAAACAAGCAAGCTTATTAAGCTTATAAACGAGTAGTTTGTCAAACTCATAAATGATACTTTTTTACGAATGATCTTCTTAATGAACACTGAAAACACGCATAATTAGCAATGTTGTTTGTATAGACATTTTGTGCAACAAAGAAATATAATAAATCCATAGAAAAATATAAAAACAATTTTTGCAGCTGATAAAATGCTACCCACTTTATCAATTAGTAACATTGTTTCATAGACATTTTGTTCAAAGGAAATTAGAAAGATGAATCATCAACTATTCACCCCGATACTACAGATAAAATTAATACAATGTTTACCAAAAAAATAGAAAACATACTAGCATTGTAAGAGTACTTATATGTAGCAAAAAATGAGTTAAGATTAACAATTAAACCGCTAACTAAGAGGAATATTCTTCATAGTAAAGCGATCGCCTTCATTTCCTCCTTACTCTACAAAATATAATAGATATATGGAGTAATTTTAAATTACATGGAAAACATTGAAGTGTTTAAAATTGTAAACCTTATCTTAGTGTTTCTTTTTATCCCATAGAAATTACGGTATCAATCACTATCACATACTAAATATTGTATTATCTCTTTCCCCAAAAATGATCTACACTGATCAATTAGACAATCACTCTACCATAAGCACTAAACGTGCATGGTTGTTGAGGATACAAATGTTATTGGAATTGAAAGAATATCACAGGCTATCCTAGATATGAAACGATATTTTTTTTGTTGTTTGCCTTCCATCATTTCAAATAATTGAATTGAACCATTGCATTCTCCTAAAAAAAATCATCATCTAAGTGCACATTTATCTCAGACTTCATTGTCTGAATGATGTAATCTATTCTAATGTAAGTTTCATATTTATTCTTCTCATATATTGGCCTTCCTTGGCAGTAGAAGAACTAAGGAAACTATTAGACACTCCTGCTTCACTTGAAACCTTCTCAATATATGTGCTTATGCAATTGTCTACATATTCATTGTAAAGTTCATACAAGCTATTGTGCACATTGATGTGCATCATTGTATATAAAATTGAAAGTGATGTGTATCATCACTTATTTTTACTATAGTAAATTCATGCCATGCAGAAGATGTCTTTCTTATTATTTTTGTAAAGGGATTTTCATATTAATCATCTTCAACTATTACTGTTGGGCTTGATGATGATCCTACATTGAATTGACTATCACACATTAATAGTTGTGGAAAATTGGATATCAGCCTTGTTGCGTCCTGGAGTATTCGCGGCGGTAAAGAAATATATGATTTAACGTCTTAGCATTGCACGAAGATCCAGTACACAAGCAGATAAGAGAGGGGGTGAAACATTCACAAGAGACACCAGAGTTTTTACGTGGAAAATCCTTGAAAAGGGGAAAAAACCATGGGGCCTGGCCCAGTTTGAATGAATCCACTAGTATTTGCAGTCAATTACAAATGAGGCCCTTCCTTTGGGGAAGGCCTTGTATTGATGTAACAAATATACATCATATAGATTGCATTACATGATAGGAGTTACATATACACGTTTGTTTGGTCAGAAGGACCGTAATCGGCAGGAGACTGGGGTCAGAAAGACCGTTGTTTGTTAATGGAGGTCGGAAGGACCATAGTAGGCGACGGAGGTCGGAAGGACCGTAGTCGGCAGGAGACCGAGGTCAGAAAGACCGTTGTTTGTTAATGGAGGTCGGAAAGACCATAGTAGGCGATGGAGGTCGGAAGGACCGTAGTCGGCAGGAGACCGGGGTCAGAAAGACCGTTGTCTATTGATGGAGGTCAGACGGGCCGTAGTAGGCAACAGAGGTCGAAAGGACCGTAGTTGGCAGGAGACCGAGGTCAGAAAGATCGTTGTCTGTTGATGAAAGTCAGATGGACCGTAGTAGGTGACGGAGGTCGAAAGGACCGTAGTCGGCAGGAGACTGGGGTCAAAAAGACTGTTGTGCTCTAAGTTCCTTTATCATGGCTCTTGCTCGAAAAGGAAATTACACCTTATTGCTTGGAAGAATACATGCCTACCTAGGTACTTTGGAGGGCTTGGTTTGCCATCCATTGAATCCTTGTATTTTGCATTTGGTTGTTCATTCATATGTAGATTCTTCAACCATGATTCTTTGGTGGCGTGCTGGTTCAGGAAAAAGTATGTTTCTCTTTGGAGGCCTCTCTGCCCCAAGGCCTCCAAATTTTGGAAACTTTCTACTTCTATAACCCATAGGATTAAAGAGATGCTTAGATTCCATGTGGTCAAGCAGAACTGTAACTTTTCCTTAATCTGGGATCCTTGGTGTGATGGTTATGATATCTCGAATTTTATGCTACCCAATTCTCTCTCTGGGCTGACTATTAAGGATTGTATTTCTGATGATGTTTGGTCTCTTCCGAGTGTTTTTTATCATAATTCGGTGAAACGCATTTTACCTATCCCTATTTTGCACCATCCACACCCTAATCTCTCCTAGGATGGAAGTGATAAGCCGTGCTTCAACACTTTTTACATGCGATTTTATGTTGATTCTGTTAAGACCCCGTGGGCTCCCTTTGTTTGGCATTGCAGATATGCTTTGAGGCACTCCTCTTTTGTTTGGTTGGCTCTTTTAAGGGGATTGAAAATGGTTGATGTGCTTGCTAAAAGGAATATTATCATTCCCTCTTTATGCCTGTTATGCAAGAATGATCTTGAGAGTATTGCTCACTATTTTTTTCAGTGTGATTATACGTTTCTGGTTATTTCCACTATTCTTCCCTCACTTCGGGAATTTTTTGCTTCGTCCAACCTTGCTACAGATTTTTGAACATTTTGGGGAAAATATTCGGTTGCAATCTTATGAGGAGTTTTGCTATTTTGTGGTTCGTTGTTCAGTTTACTTCTTATGGAGGGATCGTAATGAAACTCATTTTGCTGGTGTTGAAATCTCAGTTTATGCCTCTATTAGAAGGATTACTAATGCTATACAGGCCAAAATCTCTTTATGGAAAAAATTTGATTTGCTGTAGCAATATTTTCCTTTTTGCTTCAAGGGATGCTGATTTCGAATTTATAATGATTTTCTCCTGCTCGAATGGTATTTTTGGGAGGGAGGACTTCTTCCCCCACCAGACAATGATGTGCAGAACTAAATTTTTGGTCTCTTCCCTTGGACGGCCAATAGGGTTCAGTCTTCTTGCCTCTTTGGTTAATCAAATTGGTCTCAATATCAAGGTTTTTAGTGGCAACCAGGGTGTGTGCTTTAACCCTTTGGATGGCCTACTCGTGTGCTTGCTCCTACAGATCTGCAGATTGCCTTTCATGTTGCTCCGTTTTGCTACCTGCTGGCAATCAGGGAAGGGTGGCTCATCCGTTCAGACTGATCTATTATGATGTATAAGTTTTTTGCTTATCCTATTAGTTCTTTTTCCTGAGTCCGGTCGCTATTTTGACCTATTTTATGTTTTTGATGTTTTTCATTTCTCTGTACCCGATTTTGATGGGTCTCTTTCTTTTTGTAACAGTTTTTTAGTTAAATATACGAGCTAAGCCCTCAAAATTTCCTTTAAAAAAAAAAAGCTTTCTCCTTTCACAGAAAAAGCAATCGAAGTAGAATGCATTACTAATTGGTGGGTTTGGTATTCCTAATATCTGCTCTCTGTCATTCTGTTTTGCCTTCTCCTTTATTTGCAAGTTTCTTAATCACAGTACACTTATTGCTGATTGGTTTAGATCTAAGCATGTTTCCCCTTGGAAACCTTTTGCTGCTAAAGCCTCTAAATACTATAAATTTATCTGTGTCACTACTAGCAATATTAAGCACCATCTTAACTTCCACATCAACAGTACGAATTGCAATTTTGATATGTTATGGGATCCTTGGATTAAAGGACTTGCACATTCTGATTTTTTTCACCCCCCTATTTTGAGTTATGCTGAGGTGCGGAAATTTATCATTTCTAGCACTTGGAATTTGCCGGCTTACTTCTCTCCAAATGCCATGCTTGCTGTTTATTTTATGACCCTGGATGAATCATCTGTTGCTGCCTGGGAGGGAATTGAAAAGCCTAATTTCAAAACTTTCAAAAGTATTTTTTTTTTTTCTGATAAGCCTAAAGTTTCATGGTATCACTTTATATGGCACAAGAAACATGTTTTGTGGTTTTCCTCTTTTACTTGGTTGGCTATTAATGACGGGTTAAAGACTGCGAAGGTTTTAAGAAGGAGAAACATTGAAATTCAAAGGGTCTGCCATCTTTGTTGGCTGAATGAGGAAACCACTCCACGAATTTTATTTAACTGCAATTTTTCTTTTGAGTTCATTACCTCTCTTTTGCCCCTCTTGGAAGGTTTTCTATTTAGGCCTTCTCTTCCCCAGATTTTAGAATTTTTAGAAGGACTGCAGCACCTTAAGCAATTCGCTCTGCTACCTTGTTATCTGCTGCGTGGTTTATTTTTTTTGTGGAGAGAAAGAAATGATAGAAGGTTTGGTGGAAAACATTGCTCTCCTCTCTCTATTTGTTAGAAGGTTTCTATTGTGGTCTCTTCTAAAACAAGAAGATGGAAAAAATTTAATGAGCTGCAATCTACTTTTTCGTATTGTTTCTCGCCGCAGCATGATTTGTTGGCTGATTTTCATGAAATTGGGCGATGATGTTCGGAACCAATACGTCTCTTTGCCTTGCCCCTGGACGGCCTAGACAATCGGTTTACTGGTTTGTATCTGGATGGACTTTGGCTGCAACCTATGTCACGACCCAACCCGACCGGAATGAATCCTTTTGCGTCGGATCGCGACGGCTTAATCCAGGATCTAGCTTTGAAATTTGCTTTCAGACTTTCTTCCAATAAACATACATACAGAAAACAAAGAGCTGCTAAAACGTCCAAATATACATAAATTCATCTGAAATTTTCTTCTTTACTTCATTTAAATAAACATATACATTACAGTGCATGGCTACAGACAGAAAGAACAGAACAGAACAGAAAAGTCATGACTGCACAAAAATCAAAAGTATAAAATACCTAATCTCAGATCAGACACTGAACGACTAGTCCAAGACCTCCTTTCCTTTTCCAGAACCTGAAAACCACGCAGATAACAAGAATGAGCTAACAGCTTAGCAAGACTACACTAGTCAATCAAAATCTCCAGAAACTCATATACAAAATACATCAGAAAAGTTGCCGTACAGAATTCAGATAATCGTACACAGAAAATCATATAATCAGACAGGATACATATACTTGATTAATAGAATATTCAAATCACTGATACAGAAGAATTCATTTCGTATAACAGAATATTCAAATTATATTTCAAATCAAAATTATCTTCAAATCACAGAACAGACAGAATCGTACAAATCATAAAGCACATTGTCAAAATAGATCATATCACATATCACATATCAGATCACATTCCCAGACCCTGACAGTATCTCAACGGATTCTGACCTCTTATGCCTCCCTTCCCTGACACAAATAGAATCTCAATGGATTTTGGCCCCTTATGCCTCCCTTGTGCTTATAACACCAGAACGAATTATCAGGTCAGAACTTGTTTGCATATTTCAGATTTCAGATTCCCGGACCCTGATAGAATCTCAAGGATTCTGGCCCCTTATAACTCCCTTGATAGCATACAAACACATCAAATCATCAAATTCAGAAATCAGATTTCGTTAGAAAAATCGTCAGCGGCATAACGGCAGCATACGAAAATTCCACAGAATTCACAATTTCTGAAATTTACCAAATTACCACATATAGCAGAAAACATCATTTCAAGACTTTTATTGTACTGAAGCAAATATTTTCAACATCCAGATAATTCATTATTCGATTGAAACTCCGCAGAATTCAAAACACTCGGTGAAAATCTTCCAAAAAATACTCAAAACATGCAAAAATATCATCTCAGAAACATACCAAAAGTTACGCGGTAAAACATTTATCAGTACAAAATGAAACTAGATTTTCGCTAACGGAAATAAAATTCGGAACAGAAAAATCGTCAAAGTCCACATTTCTGAAAATTGAGAAAGGCGGAATGTGCCTTACCTCGAGTCAGTCAACTTTTCCAACTACGGTGACGGACGAAAATGGACCGAAGTCGCTCAAAATCCAATTTTCTTCTTTTTTCCTTCGTTTTTCTCTCTCCTCGCATTTTTTTCTCTCTCAAAATGACCATTTAGATATATACAAACATGGATCGTACATGACGATTCCTAATCATCCCGGAACGATTTGCTCTCTGGACAAATTTTGTCCAGATGAACCTAAATTCATCTTGGGACGAACTTCTCTTCCCCCAAGTTTTGAACTGATCGTCCCGGACGATCTCAACTTCGTCCGGACGAACCTGGAAGGAAAACCGGGTTTCACAACCTACATATTGGTTCCTGTTTGTATGAGCAACCGGGGCTCTTCTGTCTCTGTCCAGGCTTATGAAGTGTTTCTTCTTTGATTTTAGCCTGTGTATCGGTTCTGGTTTTTGCATGAGCCCGATCTTCTTTTGCTCCTATACTAGTTCTCTTGGATGTTTTTCTGTGTCTGATTTGATCACACTTCTATAGGTGTTTTTTGGGTCCTTGTAACGTTTTATTTAAGTTAATATATGGGTTTTGCCCCTAATTTTTGCACAAAAAAGAGCAGAATGTAGAGGCTTGGGTGGACAGGAGCTCTGCCCCACGCGACCCCTCCTCTCTCTCTCTGCAAATACCCCTGGCGGAAGGAGGCCCTCGGATTCGGTCTACTTGATTTTTGGTTTTAGCGCAGCTACAGGAGGAATTTTTATTGCTTCAGGTTACCTGACGTAGAGATACATCAGATAGCCTATAATATATCGCCACGTGCTCTTACTCTTTACCGCGCGGCCCGACGACCCAACCCGGATAGAATCCAGGATTAGCGTGGTATTTGCTCGGTATTGCTAGGTACTACTCGGTATTTGCTCAGTACTTGCTCAAAAAAGGAAGAAATGGGCTTAAATTTAAATACTACTCGGTACATGAATGAAAACATGTCGAGAAAAGATCCCTGTGTGCTGGTTGAGTTCGGTTGCACACAGGAGAGCTTCTTGTGCCAAGCTGGAAACGAAGGCGAAAGCTTTAATTTTGAGCTGGTTCTCTAACATAATTTCTTATGCCACCTCCTTCATGCATGACAACCAGAAGCCCGAAAAATACAGTGCAGTGTGAAAACATAAAAAAAAGGTACGAGACAAGGGAAAATGGGCTCAGAGAATGCCATCACAGAGGTAAGCCGACGGAAGCCGAAGCGCTCTACCTGGTTGCACACTGAATGTGCCATCCAGAGGGAGAGCGACAAGTTTCCACGAAAAAAAAAAGAACATTGCTCAGATAGCAGTAAAAAAGAACAAGGAAGAAGGTCCAATCGCACACATGACAAAGAGATTGAAGCTCATTCCCAAAGAAAGAGATAATCTCCCGAAGACCACAGAAGGCTCATAGGTGAATACCGAGCATTACCAAACCTGTACCGAGCAGATACCGAGCATTACGGTGTAAGTACCGAGCAAATGCCGAGCAAATACCGAGCATTACCGAGCAAATACTGAGCATTACCGAGCAAATACCGAGCATTACCGAGCAATTACTGAGCAAGTACCGAGCAAATACCGAGCAAATAACGAGTAGTACCTAGCAATACCGAGCAATACGCGAATATAGTAATCCCGAATTCGTTTCAGGTTGGGTCGTCGGGCCGCGCAGTAAAGAGTAAGAGCAAGTGGCGATATATTATAGGCTACCTGATGAATCTCTACGTTAGGTAACCTGAGGCAATAAAAATTCCATTCCTCTCCGTGTCCCTTGGATCGGACGAGACCCGACGCCGAATTCCGACCCTCTCTTCGCCTCTCCTCTGTTCGCACAAGCAAGGGGAGCCGAAGCCCCCTTTCTCACGTGTAAGCCGAAGCCCCTCCGACGTCATCTAGCCCTAGCCGACGGCCCTTCTCACTTGGCAAGGTGGTTTCTTCCTCTTCTTCTTTTCTTTTTCTTTTTCCCTTTTCTTCCATATTTTCCTATCTATCTCCTTGTCCTACTTCTTCTTTTCATTTTTCTTCTTCCTTCTTAAAAAAAAAATTATAGCAACAAGAGTGAGTGATGGTGAATGATGGATTCATTTTAGTAGAATCGTTTGTTGAAAGTATTCTTTCCCGCTTTGTAATCAAGTTTATATATTTTGATTGTTACTTAGTTATTAAATAAATAGCATCATGAGAATACTCTCATGAGGTGTTGACGATTTGTGTATCCATTTATGTAAATTTGTGTATTGACTTATGTTGTTGGAAAGCGAACACTTGGTATATGAAATTTGCACCTTGTTTATGATTCATATCATGTAATGCAAGTCTTCCTTTTTTTTTCCTTATGCTTAGGTTGTGAAAAAAAATTATGAGGAATATTGTTGTTATTTCTTTTCTTTAAAGAGATGTACATAAGGTGTTTGTGTTATTGTTCGTTAAGAAATGATGTAAGTTTGTATTTAATGAGCAATGGTAACTAGAGGTATTTTCATCTTGTGAAGCGTGTTTTAAATCAACATAATACATTTATGCTTTGGTTACATGTTTGATCCCTATTATTCTAAGGCATGGTAATTCTCTTATGTCGACAAAAGCTAATTATGATTCTCTTTTTTTATTTAGATGATTGAAGGTTACTCGTTGCAAATTGAATAGTATTCAAATATGTTTAAAATGACCATTGGAGCATGTTTGCAATCTCATTTTTTTGTTGTTTGTTCATTATAGAGACTTTAATGATTCCCTTTGTTCATATACGTTATACTTCTAAAAAAATAAAGATTGAGGAAGAATTTTGGCATGATATAGGGTAGGTTTAAGTAGGATTCATGAATTCCATTAGGAATATTATCTTGTTAATCTGAAAGATTCTCATTCATTTTATGTGGTATCGATTGTTCGTCATGGGAAAGTCATTCATTTTATGTTGTATCGATTGTTCGTCATGGGAAAGTGATACTATAGTTTATGAGCGGTATTTGGTGAAGTGAATATACTATAGTTCGTCCCGTTTCAAATTTCGGGTTTGGTTCGGGTTGACCCGGAAACCCACAAATAACCCATTTCTTACCTGTTTTACTGTAGTTGCTTCCGATCAAATTGACATAACTTCTGATCCGATCTGAAGGAAACGTCGTCCGTGGAGTGAAGTCAAACATCAATGTTGTCGAAGGAGCGAAGTCCAACTGTAACGAAGGTGTTGACCTCGATTTTCGTTCGAGTGCCCTCGAGTGCATTCGATCGATTCGATTGAGCCTCGTCGAGCCCAATTCGATCTCGAGTTGGCTCGAATTGAGTCGAATTAGACCCGACAAGATTTAATTGTCCTCGAACAATTTATCTCAGCCCCAACGAGCCACATTGAGCCCGAGTTCATTCGAATTGAGCTTAATTTTGACTCAATTCAGCCTAAGATTATTTTGACTCAACTCCAATGCTTTTAGTGAATTTTGAAGGTAATTCCAAATCAAGTAGTTGGATCCGACGGCTCTCGTCGTGTTGAGATTTGGACTCTGTTGTTGCCAGACTTCTCAGTCGCGTGATACACCCATTTTAGAGCGAGATAGACCCTCGTTAGCGAGATTTTCAGTGGAAAGGGGCTGTTTTCGTGTTTGGAGCAAGGTAGAACGTCGGGGGAGACGTTTAGAAGGCTCGGGGAAGCCTTCAATTAGGGCATTCGAACTCGCCCCTCCTCTCTCCCAAATAATTATTAGGTCCTCTGACCGAATGTTTCTATAGGTTCGGCCACCATTAATTTAACGCCACGTAGCAGCCCGACGACCCGATCCAAACCCGTTATAATTTTGATATTTCACGTTTCTTTTCACGAATGGGCGGGAAAATTTTAAAACACGCGGGTATATACCGTAATGAGTAAACATTTGGCTGATTATCTACTGTACGCAGAACGTTATACAGTATTTAGGGTTTACGCAAACTTCCGCGAAGCATTCAAGGCGATGGATGATAAGGAATATTCTGTCACTTTAGAAGAGCTAGACGATTTCAATGAAACATTTGGCACTTATACTTTCGATGAAGATTTTTCCGATTTTTTACAAGTATTTTCTCATCTATCTTCGTCTGATCCTCTGTTTTTTGTTTGTACATTACCTTCTGATAACTCGGTACTTGCTCGGTATTAGGGTGTAACTAGACTTTTTATAAGTAGGTACTGAGCGATATTTATTTTTATGACTTGAATTTGGTTTTTATGCACATGAAGAACTTGTACCGAGTTTTTTGAGAACTTGCTATTGCTCGGTATTCGTACGTATAACACGGTATTCATAATTTTTTATTGCTCGGTACGTCACTTATGTCTTCTATATATTTATATTTCATTTTCTATGACTTGAAAATGATTTTTGTTCCGATATTATAGTTATGAAGAACTTATACCGAGTTTTTTGAGAACTCGGTATTGCTCGGTATTCATATTTAATACTCGGTATTGATAAGTTTTTGTTATCTTATGACTTATATATACCTAGATTTTAAATTTAATATATTTGTACCGAGTTATATATAACTCGGTACTGATTAAAAACTGGGTACAGTTCTGTTTTTTCATGTCACTATTAGGTAATTATTCCGTGGTAATAATGAATATTGTAATTTTTTTTCACAGGGGGTTTACAAATCTGAGAATGAAGCATATGTTAAATATTGTCAATATGCACATAACCATGGCTTTAGTGTTTGGAAAGAACATCTTTCATACTGGCCTGGTACCAGGAAATTAAAATCAAAGGTTTTTGTCTGTTCAAAATCTGGATTCAAGAAGGAAACAGAAAAAATACACAAGGTTAAATTTCGAAAATCAACTACAAGAACTGGATGCCCTGCTATGGTGAGATTTTCTGTTAGCGAAGAAGGGATATGGACAGTCAAAAATTTGGTAGAAACACACAACCATGATTTGGCAAAACCGGATGATCAACATTTGTTGAGATCATCTAGGCACATCACTGAAGAAAATGCCTCTGTTCTCAAATCAATGGCTGATGCGGGAATAAGAACAATAAATGCATTTTCTTATCTATCCGAGGAGGTTGGAGGTGTGAAACTCTGGGCTTTACCAAGAGAGATGCATACAATTACATTCAGAAGGGGAGAAGAGCAAAAATTGAGAATGGGGACAGCAATTCGTTAATTGAATTGTTCAAAAACCGGTCAGCTGGGGACAATCTATTTGCATAGGACGTGCAAACTGATGAAAAAGATAGGTTGGTCAATTTTTTTTTGGTAGATGGTTTGGGGAGAGTGGATTACGACTGCTTTGGGGATGTAATAATTTTTTATACTAGCTACCGTCTGTACCGATATAATTTAGCATGTGCCCCTATTATTGGAGTTAATAATCATTGGCAAAACATTATACTAGGGATGGCCTTTCTATCTGATGAAACAATTGATTCATTTTATTGGTTATTTCGTACATTTTTAAGAATTATGGATAATAAACATCCAGTTACTATATTCACTGATCAGGATCAAGCAATGGCTAGGGCGATAGAGATTGTATTCCCTAATACAAGGCATCGGCTGTGCCAATGGCATATACAGAAGAAGGCTCCTTCCAAGGTTTGGTGTTTTAATAGTAACAAGAAAGTAAAAGGCCTCTTTTATAGTTGCTTCACTAAGTGTGATTCCGCGGAGGAATTTGATAGTTTGTGGAATGAGATGATTAGCAAAGGAGACTTACAGAGCTATCAATAGTTAAATGATCTGTACAAAATAAGGGAAAGGTAGTCTACAGCTTTCAACAAAGATTGCTTTAATCTTGGAATATTGTCTACACAACGTATTGAGTCAACCAATTTTGTTTGTCATGGTATTTCGAAGGCCACAAGTTCTCTGACCGAATGTTTCCTTGGATTGGAGAAACTTATAAACAGTTGGCGTAGGAATGAACGAGATGAAATTTTTAGATGTTGTCAAACTGATATACAACCATACATGAAGAGAAGTCAGATATTAAAGCAAGCAGCCAAATTTTATTCAAGGAAGTTATATTCCTTTTTTGAAGAGGAGTAATTGAATGGATTAGGAGGACTATGCATTGAGCACTCTTTACCAGACTCATCAACGTTTTCTGTGAAAAACATAGACCATATTTTTGATTCACACAAGTGTACGGTTTTTTTTAGTTCATCTGAAGAAACTATACAATGCAGCTACGCAAAGTTCGAAATGATGGGAATCCTGTGTTCTCATTGCATGAGAGTGATGAGTCAGTTGGATGTTACTAATATTCCTCAAAAATACCTAATTCCAAGATGGTCAGCAACTGTTAGGAACGATCTTTATAGTGCATTCGGAACTGGAGCGCGTGGGGCTAAGAGTTTGTGCACATTGAATCCAGGTTCCCGAAACATGATTTTCAGAAATTATGTTTGTCGATTTGCTTATCAAATTAGCACCGAAGCACAAGGTAACGAGGATGCAGAACAATGTGTGATAGAGGGTTTGAGTGCATTAGCATTAAATGTTCAAAACATTATGGAAGGAAAAAAAAAATAAATGCATCACTGAGGGGCTCCACAAAACAATTAGAGATCCTGCAAAGCGTCGTCCTAAAGGCATCTCTAATGCTAGATTAAAGGATCATTGGGAGAAGAGGAATGCCAAAAAGGTGAAACCAACATTGCCTAATCTGAATCCAAATATATATTTTACACCTGCAGAATCAGGAAGTCAGTCATCCTTTATGTAACTGTGATCAAGATCTCGAAGGTACAATTCTCTGAAACACAACATTATCATATACAGTTTTATATAATTACTTTGTCGTTTTACAAAAAATGGCATAAGCAAATTCTGCCCTAAATAATGCCATATTACTTTGCCAGTTCTTATGGATGTCTCAATCAATATTATTATATAGTATAACTTGTTTCATATATTTACATATAAACATTCCACAGTCGACATTGTTCTCTTGTGCTGGCAAGTTTGGGATCGCTTGGATTGGCCAGATTCTTATATCATCCTCAAAAGCATCATTTGCTTCAGCGTATAAATGAGATATCTGTAAAGGTAGTAGAAGTAGAATATTTATAATCAATAAAATACAATAAACCAAAGATAAACCTAAGTTCTTACAACTTTCGGAGCAATAGCCTTGTGTGTTGCTTTTGGTATTGAATCCATAAAATCCCATATTTTTTTCTTCATGTTTGCAACCAGCAAAGTCCAGTGTTTTTCGTTTATGATGGGAACAAATATAAGGTTAGCATTCTTGACAGCATCTGGGGTGATGTTTCGCACAAATGAAGTGGTGTTTTTCTCTTTATTTTGAATATGATAACCCTGCAAAAAAAATCATTTAGTCAGTAAATGATATACACTATACCTATACTATAAATGATTATTTACCCAATGAAAAGCAGAAACATATAGAAAAGGTTGGTTCTGTCCTGGAACTAGGTTGTTTTTTTCAGATAACAGAAATGCAAAAGTGTCCACATGATTGGTGTCAAGCTCTTTGCATATCAACAATTCGTCCATTTGGCTTCTAAAAATAATTGCATATCCATTCGCCAATATGGTATCCTCCCTGTACATTTTTTCTTACCATCGTTAGTAAAAACGTACTATATCGAGTTGTACCGAGTTATTTAATCTCGGTACAACTCGGTATTCAGTATATAAACACGGTACTTCATGTTTGTACAGTAAAATCCCGGTAAGTGAATACAAAATAACTTTAAATACCGAGTTGTACCGAGTTATTTAATCTCGGTACAACTCGGTATTTAAAATATAAACACGGTATTTCATGTTTGTACAGTAAAATCCTGGTAAGTGAATACCAAATAACTTTAAATACCAAGTTTTACCGAGTTATTTAATCTCGGTACAACTCGGTATTTAAAATATAAACACGGTATTTCAGTATATAAACACGGTACTTCAGGTTTGTACAGTAAAATCTAGGTAAGTGAATACCAAATAACTGGCTATACCGATTTGTACGGAGTTGTACCGAGTTTTTTATTTTTCGGTACTCCTCGGTATTGAGAATATACACGGTACTTCAGGTTTGTACAGTAAAATCTAGGTAAGTGAATACCAAATAACTGGCTATACCGATTTGTACGGAGTTGTACCGAGTTTTTTATTTTTCGGTACTCCTCGGTATTGAGAAAAAAACCACTATGTTGACGTTCATATAGAAAAAAATATCAAATAAAAGTTAAATACCGAGTTGTACCGACTATTTTTTTTCTCGGTACAACTCGGTATTGCGAATAAAACTACGTACTTTTTGTATACTGCTTAAGAAGGTTATTAATGGAATTCCTCTTTTCTTTATTAAGCAGTAATCGTCCCGGGTATTCCAAAAATCCCTCAGCCGGACGTTCTATAGTTTTGGAATCCTCAACATCAAAAATTGCAGTTTTGGGTAGTACAGAAACATGAGATTTTGGTTTTTCATCAGTAGGAGCAGCATCAGAAATAACTGAAGTTGATGGAGCAATTTTTTTAGGCTTAGAAGCTTTTTTAGGATCAGGTAACTTCTCTTGAAGTTTCTTGTTGAAGCACGAGTTACAGGTTTTCTTTCAGGTATTGATGTTTCCTTTTTACTAACATTTTCAACATCATCATTACCCAACTGAACTTTCTTCTTCCTCCTATCACCTGCTGTGAATGGAGTTTTAACTATTTTCCTTTTCCTGTTACTCCTGAGCTGCACTCTTCGAGCAATTCCTGCACTTCCAGATGAAGGGAAAGGAAATTCATCATCTTCAGATTGTCTGTCAATAACTTCCATCCCGTTAAAATTTGATTTTTTTGTTATTTCATCAACAATTTTATCAACATTTTTCGATACTTCATCCAAAACCTTGTCAGATTCGGTTCTTGAAGTTGAGGGAACCGGAGATCCAATTTTCTCCGACGTGAAATATTGTGGGAAATGATGACTCAAAATCTTATAAATACCACAATTTTTTTTAGTATTATCAGATCTTAACTGAAATACTTCTTGCTCCAATGCTTCGACCTTTTTTTCAAGCAATTTTTTGGATAATTCGAGTGATGTAATTTTTTTAACCATATATTCATGCTGTGTAATAAGCTTATATATGGATTGATTGATAATCCTCAAATTTGTTTCCTCAGGTACAGTATGTTCTGCATTAGTATCTTCTCTAAATTCTGATGTTGGAGTTGGCATATCAGTCTTAATTGCTTCTTGTTCATTTTTTCCTGTTTCGATTGTAGGCTCAGTATCCATTGGATCTTCAATGGGGCATTCACTTTCGATTGGACTATGAATAGGAGAAGTAGTTCGCCTTGGACTAGCTGGGGATGGAGTTCTACTAATAGGCATATGTGTGGTTGTTAATGGTGAAACAACAACCTGCAAATGCTCTCCTGTATAATATGTTGAGCTACTTTGAATTAAAGTCTTCTCATTATCTGTTACCTCTTCTATATTTGTCAATATCTGGAAGAATTTTTTTATAAATATCCTAGATATAAATAAACTTAAATGACTGAATATCTGAATAGTACCTGAGAATCCTGAAGGTTTCCTAGTAAAATATTAACATCTTTAACTCTAAAATTAAATTTGCCATCCCAACGAAGGAGACGGGGTCGAGCCAATTGATCCACTACTGGGTGGATCTTTGTATGCTCAAAAAACCAAATCTAAAACAAAAAAAAAACAATATAAGTCACTGTATGAAAGCAAGTACCTAGTACATTAGTGCAATATGTGTAAAAATTACTTACAATTATAAGCATAACAAATCCATTAACATATCCTAATGATTATTGTCGAGATTGTTTACTTGCTATTATATTAAATTCATTCACAAGGAAATCCTGAATGGATTGTGACCAATTGTATGCTCTGAAGTTCTCAACATTGTTTACAACGTCCAATATTGTTGATTGTACTCAGAAGTTGGTCATTGGAAAGAAGATATTGGACAATAAGTATACAATAAATTGTTCCCTTACAATCTCGATGGGCGTTGACGAATCCAATTTCAGAATATCATGCCTTATGTCATTTGCTGTTCTTCGGGCACTTGTACCAGTTCCAGGTTCAAATTTAATACCTCTGTTAGGTAAGCCAATAATCAACGCTATCTCATCAGATGTGAAAGCTAAATTCCGACCGTTAATAACAAAACTTTCAGATTTCGTGTCCCACGTTGACAATAACATATAAATAAGAGGAACATTCTGTGAGAACCGTGGCAGTAACAGGAACTGGTTGATTTGTAGCTCACTAAGGCTTCTAACAAACTGATACCCAAATTTGTCAACCAATTCATCACAAACTTCTCTAAATCCTGAAGTTCGGCATCTAAAATGAATCTTGGGGCAATATCACTGCATAATAACGTAGGTGATACTTCAGAAATACCGAACAAAACAAAGAAAATAACGAGTACCGAGTACCGAGTACCGAATACCGAGTACCGAGTTTGTACTGAGTTATATCCAGTATATATTCTGTTCTGTAATACACAGTTATACCGAGTACCACGTTGGTTTAACCCGGTATAACTGTTGTACCGAGTTATACCGAGTACCAAATTCTACAGACTTATACTAAGCACCGACTTACCGAGTAACTGGTATATCATACCGAGTTGTACCTAAATGTACCGAGATGCTCTAATCAACATGGTAGATCGTTACTAAGGAAAACCTAAGATGTACCGAGTTTTATCATCCTGTAACGACGTGTATATCGAGTTTTATCACCTAGTACCGATCTATACCTAGAAAAACAAACCGAGTACCGAATACCGATTTGTACCGAGTTTTCGTATGTGTACCGAGTTTTATAAACACCCAACAAAGTAAATCGTAACCCTCAACATACGTATTTTTGGATTTTTAACGAGAAAAAAAATCATAAGAATGAAATTTTATCTTGTCATCGTTTCTAACCTCATGCATTATATCTGCGAAGGTTTTCGTCCGACGAATACGAAGAAATACGAAGGAAAAGCTGGAGAACAGCGACGAAAACACTGAAGAACTCCGAAGGAATTACTGGATAACTACAATGGAAGTGTATAGTAACAGGGATTTGAATCGTTGTTAAAAAATTAAAGGGTGGCTGTTCAAACAATCCCGGATGTCTTTCATTTAAAAATTCTCACGTGCGACAACCCAAAAGCCAGCGGGTCGGGTCGGCGACTTTTCTTCATGCTACGTGGCGTGATTACATTGACGATCGAACAAAGAGGAGCGTACGTTCACTGGACCAAATAAAAGTTCCCTCTCTCCCAGCTCTCGGTCTTCCGCACAAGACCCCCTCTCCAGCTCTCGATCTCGACCCCCTCTCCCACTTTCGATCTCGCGAGCCAGGAAGGATAGCCGACGCCGCCTGGACCGACTCCCTTTCCCTCTGGTTCTCGTTCGGAAGCAGCCCAGGCGAAGCCCCTCTTCCCCTTTCCGTCTCTCTTCGTTCACACGAGCCAGTGGAGGCCATCGCTTTCTCTCCTCAGTTCTGGACCGAGCCAAGAGAAGAGCTCCCCCTCCTTCGCGATCTTTCTTGCTGGAGGCCGGAGGTCTCCTACCTATCCCGCTCTCGGCTTCATTTGCCAGGACCGAACCCGACGCCACCTTAGCTGACGCTGTCGCCAGATTCATCCGCCTTCCATGCCTCAATCAAAGCCTCAACTTCTTCTTCTCTAAGGCAGGTAGTTCCTTTTCTTCCACTTCTTCTTCCTCTTTCTCCTTCTTGATCTTATCTTGCCTTAGCTCCTTTGCTTCTCCCCATCCTAACCCAATATCTGTTGCATGATTTAATTGGTGATAGTACGAAGTTTATTTCATTTGGTTAAAAGGTGAACCTTCGTGTAAACTGATTGTGAATTACTTTGTGAGTATTGCATAGAAGCCACTTGATGAAATGTCACTAAGGTTCATGTGTGTTCGTGAGATGAGTTAAAAGGTTAGAATGATATTATATGGCTGTAAACCTTTCATGGAAACAACTTTCTTGTTCTCCAAGTTTTGATAGTGACAAATGTTTTTATGTATTGGATAATTTTATTCTATAAATCATATATTTCAAAGATTGGAAGGTTGATTCATCTCATCTTCTTTCTTTGTTATTACTCTTCGCATGGCTTAATGAATTTTCTTTTTCCTCTTCTTTAAGCTCATGTTATTTTGAACATCTTTATGTGTATCACTTTATAAGGCCATAAAAATTGGAATTATGTATGATTTGTTTTCTCTGGATGATGTCTCGTTTATGATATGCATTGTATAATTTAAAGTCTTATATATAAGTCATGAATCGTCATGAATAACTAAGGCAATTGTTAAGAGAAGAACAAATATAAGGAATATAAGGTGCTATGAGTTGCTTTAGGTTAGAAAATCTATAAGTGGCTTTATGATTCATTTGAAAGTTTAATCTGATTTGACACAAGATTGCATGTCTCTTTGCCGGATACTTTTCTTTGAGGTTTTGGAAAAATTTTTGAGCTTGTGGGGATTATTAGAGTGGACTTGCTTTGAACGTATGCTTTGTACTTGAAATAAGAGATAGATTGACACTTTTTTTTTATGATAACACATCAAATTCATGTTCGGTCTCTTTGATTTATGATTGTTTGGGGAGAATTTTTTACATGTATTTCTATAATTAAATAGTTTCATGAATGGAGTTGGGAGAAATTATTAAGTGATTGTGAAATCTATATCTTTTTTTCTTGTTATCGGTGTAAGCATAATATTGGCATTAGTCATTGGCAAAAATCATTATTTTGAGAATATGAACCTTATCGCATGGAAAAAGTAGCCTATAGCATGGATTATAAAATTTCTTGTTCTTCGAGTTACACATTTACAAGTTTTCTTAGACTTTATTCTATGGCATATTATATGAAGATGAGCATTGTTGAAGAGCAACCATAAATTTCTTAGTTATGTGAATTATGTCATTTGAAGTATGCTTAATTACAAATGATTTGTAGGCTTCGAGATGCCTTAATGCATGTTTTAAGTTTAGATTCTTCTTTGTTTCTTTAAGCTTTATATGAAAATTATGTTGACAATTATGTTGAAATATCTCTCAAATCTTGGAGAAATAAATTGACATAAAATCATTATTATTTCTGCTTCCTCCCAATGACATGAGATTGACTTTGAACTGTTGGCAAATTGAGCATATTTGACATGTTCACAAGTTCATGAATTTGAGTTGAGATTTGCTTGAAAGTTCTGATGGCATATAGTGTGGGGATTAGGAGCTTGTTGAAAAGCAGTTGCATCTCATGCCTTGAATCTATATTGTATTGTGCTGATAGCATGCTCCCTTCTCTTGAGTTAAAAAAATGATGACATGATAATTTCCTTCTCTTTTCTAAGTACATTTGGTAATGGTGTTGAGAATTTTTCATGGTATCTTTGTGCTTCCTTAAATTTGGATTTTCTTCACTTGTTTGAGTTTTATATAAAAAAAAAAGTCTTGTTGGCAACCATATTAGGGTATTTTCTTGAACTTGGGAAAGAATGAGATTCACTTTTCTTTCATGACATTTATCAATATATGCCTTAGAAAGATTGATACAGATTGTGCTTCTTGCAAGAGTTGTTTCCAATAAAATGAGATGGCATGCCATATTGTCTCACAACTTTGGGTAAGTAGCAATTGCTTCGTAACTGCATCAACATGGGTATGATTGTTGAAACTTGACACTTAGAAAACTCACATTTGAGGTTGTGCTCTAGCATGAGATAAATTCTGGTAATATTGGAAGCATCACTAGTACATGAAACTTGGACATTGTTTATATTCTATGCTATTGATTTATAGATTTTTGTTAGAAATTATTTGTGCCATAAATATTGCCTTTCATGAATGACTAGTGGAGAGAAATAGAATACCAATAAAATAGAAGCACTCTATGGTTGATTTATGTTTTTCTTGCTGAATATCAATTACAATGAAAATATTTCTTGTCTTGGCTCTCTTTTACAATTAAAGTATATATATATATATATATATATATATATATATATATATATATATATATATATATATATATAGAGCCATTCTCCATAAAACTATATCTATATTCTCATATTTTTGAAGTTGGAAATACATGTGTATAATGGCTCCCAAATCTTTTTTTGTGATAAAGAATCTTCTAAGTCCTTTCAAGATAGACTTAGTTTCCATCAAACTTGCTGTCGTATTGCTGATATTCATTCAATGTGGAAAATTTATGGATTTTCTTACAAGTACATCATTGTTACTTATTTATTATATAGGCCATGAAGGTTTGTGTTAAAAAGCCTGAAAAGAACAAAAAAAATTCTACATTGTTTGACCCCCATTCTATTTACACATATGAGCATATGGGTTCTTATGTTTAAGATCTTCATGATAGCATGTTTTCTGGATTGAATACTGATCACATTTCATCATTTTTAAGAGTTGGAGGCTTCTTTCTCTATTTGATCAAAATTTTTCTTTTGGTTGTTGGAGAGAAATTTGAAAGCTTCTATTAAATTTGTCATACATATTGGTAGCTTACTGTGATAAAATAAATATAAAATGCTTTGCAATGTTTCATGTGGAAATTGGAAAAAAGAAGCTGCACTGTCACTCTTATGTGGGGTTTGAAATACTTCTCTCGAATTGTTGGTAGGAGATGAGATGCTTTTCATGCTTTCTTAAATCTGCATTTCTCTCTCTATTTTCTCCCTACTTGCTTACATTCTACATGAAAGTCAAAATAGCATATGCATTAGAGGTATCATAAGTGGCTTTGTGTTGAAGTGTTCGCAATTTTCTTTACAAAACATTTTGAGGAGGTTGCATGCTTTACACGAAAGTTTTATGAATTTGTTTAATGTGAGAGTTTTGTGAGCTTGCTTTTTGTTAGAATAAGTCTTGTTTTACTTCTGTTGAGATGATTTATCGGTAGCTTTGGATTGATTTTATTTTAAAAAGGTTTTCTGCGATGAGTTTAATTAAGGCTTTACAACGAGAGATTTTATACAACTTTCTTGTTGGAAAGCTCTATGGTTTTCTACCCCACTCCAAATAAAAATAGAAAAGCACTTGATTGTTGTTTTTGTGTCAAAGTTGTTTTGGGTCAATTGCTTATAGAAAGATTTCTACGCATTGTTTCATTTTGGAGAATGTTCATAAGATATTGTTTTGGGGTCAATGATTTCTTGAAGTAGATTAGTGTCAGAAATTTCTCTAGATCTCTCTTTTTGGGATGAGGTAATCTATCTTATATGAATTGTATCTCTTTTACTAATGCTTGCTTCTAAAATTGAGATTTGGATGAATGTGGTAGATAGGAGAAGATGTTGTTTTAGTTCTAGTTTTTGGGAACTTGAGTTTCCCTTGTTGCTTTGAGTTTGGTAGGGAATAGTTTGTGTAGTCGAGTTGAGTTCGTATCAAGTGCTTTATTTGAATTGTGGGGACAACAAAGGGCATTGTAATGTTGCTTTAGGGTACACTTGACTTCACAGAAGTGTGTCCAAAACAACAATGCCTACATTCCTTTTATTTCTAATGTTCATTCTTTTCTTTTTACTACATTGCTACTTATTATCATACTTTTATGCATAAATCTTTAAATCTAGTGACATATGTACGAATGTTCTAAGAGTTAGAGATGATCTTATTTTGTTCCCTACAACTTTAGTGTCATCTAAGGACAAAAATTAAGGATCGAGTCTTAGAAAACATAGACTTAGGATGCATGCTCCCTATAGGATAGAGACATCAAAAATGAAAACTTAGTGACACGTTTTCCTAGGTTTAATTTTCTTTAATCCGTTAATAATCAACCAATGAATCAACCCTAATTCAATCCTTTAAAATGTACTAAAACACTTAATTTTTATTCTAACCATAATTAATATTCCATAATCTCTAAAATGCAGAATCTAAATCTAATTCAACTAATCTAATAATTAATTCCTAATCAATCTAAAATCTAAAAGAGGTAGACTTTAATTAGGAGGCTCAAACCTAAACTAAAATTTATTAGGATAAAAGACTCCTAAAATATCAAATCTTAGACTAACTTTAAAATCAATCAACAAATTTGATTAATAAATTATCTAATCTATATTTTTTTTTAATTTATAACCAATTAATAATTCAACAAAAATTGGTTGTCACTAGGTAACCCAGGCCTACGAGGCTATTAAGTTAGCCCCAAAGAATGTGAAATAAATCTCACGACCTCGGTGTGAAACAAAGGTGATAATCAATCAAATCTTAAAATAAAATCTATAAAATCAATCATAAACCCCTAATATTTAAACTCTAATTAAAATTTCCCTTTGGCTTTTAACAAATCAAATACAAATAACTTGAACTAATTACCCAACATAGGACTTATCCAAAACTACACGGCCCACACACATGTTAGATTTGTTTGGTTAGGACACGACTTCTAGCCCTAGGTTAGGCTGACATTTTCTTTTGTTATTCAGTATTTACTATATGCACTTGCTTTATAATTGCTATTATTAGATTTCCTGTTTGTTACATTCTTACTTACATGCATTTATTTTTTGAATGGCATCTACGCTTATTTGTGCATTTTTCTTTCATTTTGTCTTGCGAGGTACATTTGGATGACTTGCTCGCTCGAAGCTTTTAAGTGGCCGCGCCACAATTTGGGGTTGCTTGCTTTTAGCTTGTAAGTGACAGCGCCACACTCAGGTATAATTTCTGCAACTTGTAAAGCAAATTTTTAATTATATATCGGAACTGTTACACATCACACACAAATTGTTGATAAGTATTCTAGCATGTTTAGGTAGCTGGCCTTAGGTTAGTTCACTAACGAAGCTTTGGCCCTATAGGTCAAAGCTTTCCCCCCTTCTGTGAGCCCTAGAGACCGTTAGGGTCATTTAGGCCTATAGAGTAGGCCACCTATTGTGCCATTGGCATCGTTGTTTTTCCCACACGAAGTGAGCATCGTGGTTTTTCTGCTAGGTTCTGGCCCTTTCCGATTTTGGGTATGATACCCCCCCCCCCCCCCCCACCTTCTGTGAGCCTTAAAGACCATTAAAGTCATTTAGACCTGTAGAGTAGGCCACCTATTGTGCCATTGGGCATCGTAGTTTTCCCACACGAAGTGGGCATCGTTGTTTTCCCACACGAGGTGGGCACCGCTAGGATGGTTTTCTGTTATAATGTGCTGCGGGTACCTTGCCTGGAGGGTACCTCTTGTGTTTATTTATTTTTTCTGTACTCTGGATGTCATGCACGCATTTGTTTTTATACACTTTGTTTCACTGTGCACCTTACTTACATGCATGCATTACATCAGTAGACCTAGGGGTATTTTGTATCTGTTTCATGCATTATACATGGCGCTAGATATACTCATTTGCATATTACAGAGTTTCAAATTCTTGCTTCTTTAGGATAGAGCCTTACCATCTTGCATACATATAGGACGGTTGGTTGTGCTTAGGATTTTAGTTGGCTTCATTTTTCAGGCAGGGGATAAGTCCAAATTGCATTAGCTAGGTCGTAGATGCTAGTGTTGTGTGTACAACACTAAATCTTTTATAGATTTAGGGTCTAAAGGTGAGGGGTATGAGTGTACCTCTATACGCCTTATCGGTGGGTGAGCCTCCTTGTCTTTCGGATGCTATAAATCCTACCCATCCGCGTCACACAGATGACGCCACCTCCCTCTTTCTCTCGTGCTTGCATGAGATGCGTGTCTTCTCCCTTGTTCTCCAGATTCCACTTTTTCAAGCCGACTGGATGCTGACTGAACCACGTGTGATTGATCAAACCAAGTTGGGACATTCTTCCCCTTTGATTAGGAAAACCTAGAAATTCCTTTGCACTAGACCCATTGAAGAAGATAATCTAACATCCCTAATCGAGAGTTTTCTTAGACCGAGGTCTAAGATGTAATTAACTACGGGGGCTTGCGCTTGTAGGAAATCGATCCACACAATCAAATAAACCCTATTCGATGCCGATGTATCGGATAGGGGAAATCTCGTGAACTTTTGGGTTATAGATATTATTATCCATCGAGGTTGGTAGGTTAAAGCCGCTATCCTCCATGGCTAATCGTATATATAACTCCATCTGCTCTTCCATCGGCCTGCTTGTGTCGATTGTAAAGGTCTACGACCACTTTGTCCTACGGGATAGTGTGATCGTACTCTTTGCATTCGAACCGCACGAGCAGAATCCTTTCGGAGACCCACAGAAGGAGCCGAAGAAGCTGGTGGGAAAAATTGTGTCACCACGCAGATTTTGATTTCTCCTATTTTGTAATTAAATACTGTATTGAGAATAAAGTACAGTCTCGAGAGGCCGACACAATATTCTACAATAGATTCAATATCAGAATAGAGTTTTAAAAATTGATATTTCTATAATTAAACATAATTCAAAGAATAACATATCATCTCAAAAGATGAACATAAAATTCTATAGAATATGTTTAAAGATAGAAATACGTTTTTGAAAAAGTTTATTCATTCTTTTATTTAGATATGGCAAGAAGAATATTATATCATCTTAGAAGACGAACATAACATTCTTCAAGATATCCAAAAGCGAGAATGAGTTTTATAAAATTCATCATTTCTAAAGTTGAATATAACAAGTATAATATTATATTATCTGAAAAGATAATAATAACATTCTACAAGTCTATTCAAAATTAGAAATGAGGTTTTAAAAAATATCTATGTTCCCAAAGATTCTTCCCTTATTTTATATGAGTAAAATAAGGTTTATTTTAGTCTGGGGTTCTCAAATCCCTATAGGAGCAAGCTCCTATAGTTAATTACATCTTAGGAGGGATACTCCTAAGAAAACTCTCGATTAAAGCAGTGATTACATACCCTTTTGACTACAAAGTAGAAGACAAGGAATAGAAGTAAAGATATTTCAAGGAGAAAACTCAATGTTGAACATTTATTAGCGAGTCAAAGGAGAAAAAGTAGGAGGAGCCGGATTCTGAGAAGCTCAGAGGCAACCTCAGTCTATCCTATGTTGGGCTTTACATTTTAAGAGAGAAATTTTATGTTTAAGTTGACATTTTATTAGAAATTTGGGATTATATTCCCGGAGGGCGAGGACTTAAGATCCAAAAAGAATCCACCTCAGAACCTAAATCTAATTTGGGTACTATAAAATAGTGACCCGAACCTAACTAATGAAGTGCAAATCTGGACTTACCCCGGCCTGGATTGGGGAGCCAGCTAACCACCTAGGCGCTTTAAAACCATGTGTCCAGTCTCTTATGAAAGATAGGTAAGGACGTTGTTTAAGTTTTAATGAATTGGGGCCGACATCTAAGACAGATCCTAATTGGCCCCTCAACTTATGTAGGGTGAAAAATGTCTAGAAATGCAATTAATATTTTAGACTCTTTTTAGTTTGTATCTAATGCAATGCATGCTAATTGACTCGAATGCATAAAATGAATATGAAGCAGTTTTAAAATCAGGCTTAGAAAATAGGTTTTTCCTTAGAGATTGCACAACTTCCCTTTGACAGAACTGCACCCTCAGAGGTCAAGTGGTATGCCAGAACCCGCAGGCGGGGAGGTGCCTAACAAGGAAGAGAAAGTAATAATATGCTTATGCTGACTCTCGGCGGTCCCGAGCTTACTTCTTAGATCGTTAGAGTTACTATGTGAGCCTAAAAATTTTTATTAAGATTACAAGTAGAAGAATTTTAGCGTACCCTTACGGAAAAAAGCACTCCGATTCGTATCCAGGCTAAAACAAAACACGGCATGCAAGAGTCCTAAAAAAATTCTACTGCACAAACAATATAAACAATCAATTTTAATAATCCAAATATAATATCCAATGTCCAATGTCCATATTACACCCAGAATTTGCAGAAAAGTAAAGTGGCCGGGCAC
The DNA here is from genome assembly GCA_022539455.1 of Dendrobium nobile. NCBI lineage: Eukaryota > Viridiplantae > Streptophyta > Magnoliopsida > Asparagales > Orchidaceae > Dendrobium > Dendrobium nobile. Next base: position 15,438 of record CM039727.1, on the reverse strand, counting down.
CACTGACAATAAACCTGGATTCTAATCCTAAGAATGACGCAAGTGATTTTTGAAATGGGATATACTTTTCCTTGAATCTTCATTTCTTCATCTTCTTTCTTCAATCTTCTCGTTCTGTCTTTTCTTCTTCTATGAATTTCTTGGATCCGTCGGGTCTGGATGTCCAAATGAAAAGAAACTCATCCCTAAAAGGGGTATTTTCTTTTCTATTTGGATATTGAATCATTCTGATTTGGCTTTCCAAATAAAAGAGAATAATCCTTTAAGGTATATTCTCTTTTCTTCAGATTCCAAATTGAATGTGATATCCCATTTTCAAAATCACTTTCACAATTTTTGACTCTTGATATATTACATTTACATTCACATTTCATTTCACAGAAAGAGAAGAAAAATCTAGTCCACCTGCAGGGTTATCCTAAGCAATTTATATAAAATTCATCCCAAGCAGTTATATATTCGCATTTAAATTAAATCACTCAGCCACACTTGGCCACACTCTTTCTTATTTGGGGGCTAAGCAGCTGAAGCACCTGTAGCACATATATATAATTATTAATTAGTTAGCCCTCCTTTACTGCCCTGCACGAGTGTGGCCACCTGCAGAAAATTCTATTAACAATCAGATCGCTCCTAACCTATTGGGTAATCTACTCGTCAATCAAATCACATCACAGAGTGCGGTAAAAATAAATAAACAAACACACCAACATTTTTTTTTTCAACCAACATGCAATAAAACTCGAGAAAAAGCCCGTCACAGTGCAGTAAGGAAATAAACACCGGCCTAACCTAAAACTAAAGTCAGTTGTCCTAGCAAACAATTCTAAGTGTGTGTATTGGAAAGTGTGGTTTTGATATATCCTAAATCAATTATTATTTAAAAAAAAATTTTTAGTTAATTAAATTTAATTTGTAAAATAAATAAATAAAAATAAAATAATAATAATAATAATAATAAAAATGAATGTCACTAAGTTTATATGTTATATGTCTCTATCTTAAGGTGTACATGCATCCTAAGTCTAGGTTTTTTAAGACCTGATCCTTAATTTTTGTCCTTAAGTGTCACTACTGTTGTATGGGATAAAAATTTGTTATTACTAACCCTTAGGACTTTGTGCGTGTGTAAAAGGGGTTTAAGGATCTAAAAGCAAATAAAAATAAACCTAATAAAATTGAAGTTACTACAGGAACCTAAAAGGGAAGGATTTACGCAAACCACATCAAGGGGTCCCTAAAGGTTTTCTAAGTTTAGAAATACTCACAGTCACCGGGGGCTACGACCCAGTGGTTCCGCCCGTAGCACCTCTACCCGGTTGGATAGAGGCGACTGACGCCTTTAGCTCCTTGTACTTTTGTTCTCTCGACCCGTACCATTCCTCGTAGTTCATGCAAATAAAGAGAAGAAAACAAGAAAAAAAACAGGGATTAGAAAGTACATTTAATAAATGATAATAAAATAATTGAAATTTATTGAAAATAAAAGACGTACCTTTCTTCGGGCTTAAGCATCGATTCTGTTGCTTGCCTTTTAAAACCTTTACTTTTGAAAGCAAATTATATATTTTCCTAATATTCACTTTCACTTTTCCAAATTTACACAATTTTCATAAAACTAACACTTTACTTTTCACACTTGTACATTTCACCATTTCCAAAATCATACTCTACACTCTTCCTTTTCAAAACACTTTCATATATTTCAATATTCATAAACATCTTTCAACACACACAAATTTTACTTCCCAAAACTTCTCAAAGACAATTTACTTCTCTTTCCATACCCAAACATTTAACTTTTTCGTATGAACACTCCATACACTTCCAACATTCACACTCCATATTCTTTACTACAAAATACCTTTCCACACAATCACTCTATTCTCACAATCCAACCTTTCTCTTCACCTTTCTCACTTAACTTTTTCAACACACATACACTTGTCAAAGCATTTTACCTTTCCAAAATCACACTTTTCTTTATTCAAAATTCAAACATTTACAACTGAATCACAAAGCACAATCATGTTCTCTAACATTTTCTCTTTCACTAAATCTAAATAAAAAACCATCCTTGATGCAAGTGCCAAGAATGGATTACTAGACTTCAAATTGAATCCAACTTGCAACCATAAGCTTCCAACTTATTCCAAATCAACACTCATGCCAACCAAAATTTCAGAGAAGGAAGGAAAATTATAGCAAATTTATTTCCTTTTAATCATTTAAAGAATTCTTCCAATCATTAATCATGATTCAAACAACCAAAAACTTCCTTATATGTAGCATACAATTTTGAGTCTTCTAAAGGGTAACATGTTTCTAATTTAACAAACAAAGTTCTTTTTCCATCAAAGATGCATGCATACATACCATTGGAATGTGTGAAACATAAATATAAAATTGATTTAACCGCAAACCATGTATGATAATTGAAATACAAGATATACTTTCAATATGAATATACTCTTTCATCCAATCTTTAGAATGATTTTGTAATATAGAGCACTCACATGTGTTCAACATAACTAAGAACCTTATATTGGATTCCTGCAAGGTGATTGAAATTCAAACCAATAATGCTATCAAAACTCAAAATGCGAATATAGGCTCTTTGGTCAAGTTTCACTAAAATAAAACATCATTTGCTAAGAACTAAAAAAAAATGCTGTCTTTTAGAATGAGAGATCTATAAGGAGGTGTTAACATACTATGTTTTATCACTATACTCAATAATTATTAAGCAAGCCATGAAATCCTTATAATCATTCATTTCTCATATCTTGAGTACAAAGAATATAAAGAGAGGGAGATCATTACCTTTACAGCAGTGAAATTCTTTATCATTTAGAGGAGCTTGAGAGAAAGGCTGGAGGCGTGCGGGTTGGAGATGGGTGCGAATCCGAGAGGGGAGTTCACTTTGGTGTCGCACTAAGTAGGTGGAAGAACATTTGCAGTAACATTCATAGGGATGGAAAAATCATCCATTTCATTGTTAAGCAAAATGCCAGTACTTGGTGATAGGATCTGTGCTCTAAAGTATGAATTAACAGTGCTGGTCATTGAAATGGCATTTCGTTCGCTGTCAACAATGCATAAGTGACTAGTTCCATGATCGCTCAGTACATTCCACTTTCCGCCATAGTGATCAGAAGTAAATGTCATATTATCCAATATGGTCTTCTTCAGCTCATGTGCAAACTTAGGGGATAACATATCAGAAAGAACTTCTGAAACATTCACAAAGTCAGGGTCCCCTAAATTCATTCTTACAGCAAACATGTGTTTCAGTGATTCTATCAACCAATGAAGCCCGACAGAACCAGAAACACCTGATGAAATTCCATATTCAGCAAGGATATTTAAAATCCAAAGATTAAGAGGATTGCCGATGTCTGCTAAGGCAGAAGGAGTGAGGGCTTCCTTCCGGTTCGATTCCTGGGCTTCCTTAGGCATGAACCGGTCGGAGATGCTAGACACGGCAAGGGCAGATCGGCGGGAGGAGGAGGTCAGGGCTTCTTGCGGGCTGAGAAGGTGACGGACTGGAGGTGTGCAGGTTCGGCTGGCTTGGGGTTGTGCGAATGACAGTGAGGAGATCGGGGAGTTGTGGCCTGGAAGTGTGCGAATGGGGGATTCCGCCTGCCTGGAATCGGAGGGCTCGGCTGGGGCTGCTCATGCCAACGAGGGAAAGAGCGATGGATCTAGGCTTGGAGGGGATTTCCGAACTCGAGAGAGGGCGACGGGGTCGGTTTCGCAAATGGGGCTGGGCTTCCTGCGAACAGAGAGCAAAGGCGACGGGCTTCGTTCGTGCAGAGAGCAAGTAGCGAACTGAACTGAGGATTCTTCTCACACGAGAGAGATCCGAAGAGGAGATCGGGAGTTCAATTCATGCTTGCGAACTGCAGTCCATGGATGACCTGGGGATTTCGGAAGCGAACTGCTCTGGACGGGAGATCCTGGGCTTCGTCTGGGTTGATTTCAGGGTAGAGAGGAATGGGAGAGATTTCGCCAACTTCCTAGGAGACAGGGTAGGCTTGCGAACTGCCAGAAGGATGTTCGGTCGTGCGAAAGATAGGGAGATGGGGTGACAGTTTGCGAATTGCTGAGAGAATAGAGTCCTCGTGCGAACTGCTGCGTGAAAGAGAGTGGGAGAGGGAGCGGTTTGTGTGAAATTGAAAGAGAGGGATTATGGAATTGGACCGGATTTAACTTAACTGCAATTTAGGTTTATAGTTTAAATTAACTTTAGATTTAAATTTTAAAATAAGAGGTGATTATTAGGATGTTTTAATTATATAAAAAAAATGACATTTTATTTTCAAATATATGTAATTTATTTTAATAAAATAACTAAATAAAATTAGTTAAAAAAAATTAAATTAAATTAATTTACATTTATTTATTTAACTTAACTAATGTCATTCGCTCGCAACGAGTCAAATCGGGCTAATCGGGGCTATTGAAATTGAACTCGACTTGAGTTAATTTGATTTGATTTTGCTTCGATTGGTGAGTTGATTTAAGCCTAATGATATATCAATTAGATTGAAAATCACATTAAAATGAGTCGATCGACATCGACGGATCATAAATCGGGCTTGATTTGAGTTCGTTTGGAGTTGAATTAAAATTGGATTGAATTGACTTTGATTCGAGTTGAGTGATAGGTTCGAGTCGATGCTACGTCAGTGGGCGTCCACCTAAGGGAAATCCTACGGGTGATGTCTATTCTAGGCAACGAGAACCTAGGTGCTAGAATTGAATCCGGGGAAATTGACCTCGAAAAATGAGGTCAACAGAAGCGACTCATGCAATCCCCACACATTCACAACGTGTGAGCTTCCGCCTCACGTCGTTTCTTCCGATTAAAATGTCGAAACTTTCAATCCGGTCTGAAGGGAACGTCGTCCGTGGAGTGAAGTCGAACAGCAACATCATCAAAGGAGTGAAGTCCAACTGCAACAAAGGAGCCGAAGAAGCGACTCGAGCAATCTCCACACCTCCTTCACAGCGAGTTAGCTACCATCTCCCGTCATTGCTTCCGATCAAAAAGACGTAACTTCTGATCTGATCTGAAGGGAACGTCATCCGTGGAGTGAAGTCGAACAGCAACGTCGTCGGGACAGCAAAGTCGAACTGCAACGAAGAAGCGAACAGGCGGGACAACGAAGTCGAACAGCAACTTGGTGGGTTTGGTTCGGGTCAACCCGAACCCGAAGCGGGTCGGGTTCGGGTTCGGAAAATTGACCCGTTTGTAAGAACGGGTCGGGTGAAACAGTGCCGGATCAGGGTCGAACCCGACCCGTGATCCAATATTAACACCCCTAGCTACCTGCTTCACTCCTCTCAGCCGCAAATTGATTGGGCTTCCTTTGTAATAAATTTTCAATTTTGCTGTGAATTTCTCTTTTTAACTCGCCTTCTTCTCCTCCTCCTTCACCTTTTACTCCCGTCGGCTTCGCATGACGAGTTTTTAAAGAGTCGGTAAAATGAGCTTCTTTATACTTCAGACAACGTTTGCTCTTTTTCAACTTGCGAGATGACATAGGAAATGTTGTAGGACCTACTAGTGAAGGCGAACGATTGCTTGCCCTGTTTGGCGATTTCGTCGCCCTAGCCGTCTTCACCGAGGAGGAAACTGAGTCGGCTCCCGAGTTAGAACACCTTGCTTTAAAATTTCTTCAAGCAAAATTTTTGGTCAATCTTGTCAGCGAAGAGGGAGCAGGAACGAGAGGACGGTAAACTCAATCTGTCCGATCTCGATGATAGATCCGGCTTGCGATCCACTTGTGCTCTTCTTTGCCGGTCGGTGAACGGTACCGCCGGCAAGCCCCTTGCATTGCCTCCACCCATGATGATGAATGTATTCTCCTATGATACCACTTTTTTCTACTTTTCATCCCTGGTTTCTCCATTTATTTTCTTGCCATCCATTTTCGAGTATAATTTTTTGTCTCTTCCATTTGCGTTCAGAATTAGGGTTTTGACTTTTTGTTTCCACCATTTTGGTTTCCTCAACATCTTTTACTTTGTCCAGATGAGATGGCAAAGTCGGAGAGGATACCTTAATTCGGAATCGCTACCTGCACGATTCTTTCAACACTTTGGATAGTGCCTCTGTAATTGTGTAATCACATTATTTTGTTGCAAGCAATATTATTTTTCAGGTAATTAGAAGCTTCATGAGGTTGGTTAATTACTTAAAAGGAAATTTTATACCAATGATTAATCGTTCTAATTAAAATTGGCCGGTTATGGTAGTGAAAGGAGCTCAGGCGGTGGCGATGAGGATCTCTGGGGATAAGGCAGCTTTTAGAGCTCCAAATTCTTGGGATATCAAGACACCCTTTGCGAAGGATTGTTTTATTCAAGGGATTGCTGATTTTATATTCGGTAATGGAAGGTCTATCTACGTGGTAAGTTCTAAGCCTCCAAATATATCATTTTTTTTAATATTTTTAAGATGTAGTTGAAATCATATTTGAACCAATTGTTTTTCCTTCGTGTTTCATTAAATGGAAATTTTGAAATATAGCTATTTTTAAGTTTATACAGTTATGATATACACATCAAAAATACATTATTAGTATTATTAACAAGGTGATATCGTACATAAATTCAGTATTATGAAAAAAAAACAAGGTGATATCGTCTTTCAAAAAAGGGGATTTTAACGTAATTATTCATCAAGTTTTCTCAAAATTTTAATTTTAATTTTAAGAAGAGCTATATTTAAAAAATTATAACCATTTTGATGAGTTTTTGAGGCGTACAATTTTTATTATACATGAAGAAAAAAGGGAATAAATATATCAAACACTCAATGATTCCAAATATATGTGAAATTGACTATTTTAGTTCTAAAAGAACTTTATGACTCTTTGATACATACTCATAAAAAATATCTTGATCGGGCACAAATCTCAAGGCAAAAAGCTAGTGGGAAACTTCAAAAATTAATTTTGGGAGCCCCCGAACTCCGATTTCTGCAAGCTTATAGTCAAATTGAGCATCTCGGAAATACAAACCCAACGACACCAAGATCAACCCAATCCGAGCCCAAATGAGTCTGAATCAAGGGCTCAAAGCGCTGTCTGAAGGTTCAAACCGCAATTTGAGTTACCAAACGGTCTCCGATTTTGACGAGCTTATACTCGAATCGAACAGCTCGACAAGACGAATCCAACGAGCCCAGGATCGCCGAATTCCGACATCACTAAGGCCTTCAAATGCCCAACGAACGGTGCATGATCAAAGGATTCGATATCGGCCGTCCATTCAAAACACTCCTAATTCACCCCTGATCTCACGCCTATTTACGGGCTATGCCACTCGAGAAAAGCTATAAATAGAGCCCTCATTCTACACCAAAGGGACTCAAGTGAAGAGAGAGAAGAAGAAGAGAAGAAGGAAGAGAAGGAAAAAGTTCCTCCTCGACCACCGCCGGAGCTCTTCCTGCCGCCTGAAGACGCCAGAACTTTGCCGGATTTTCAGGAAACGTCGAGAATTTGCAGAAATTTGTAACCTTGTTGGAAGAAACAAATTGTAATCTGATTGTCCCGACTTGTGGGACGAATCAGCCATTTGTAATCTGCAGAAACACTATTGGAACTTTACAACTGGGCGAGACCCGTGGTTTTTCCCCTTTTTGGGTTTTCCACGTAAAAATTCTGCTGTTTGTATTCTCTTTTATGTTTGTGAGCTGAATACTCGTACAACGCTTGGACTCAAATTTACAAACTCTTCCGCCGCGTATATTCTAGCACGCAACACTCTTCATTTTAATCTGTGAGATTTGGCAAATATTATGCACGAGTTTATTAATTTCTGAGACAGTTCATCCGAATTAATCTTAAATTTCGTTTTGATATTGATTTGATTGTAGTGAGGCTACAGAACCTCATCGTAGAAAGAGTCATCTTTGCAAAATATATATCTAACTCATGCCATAGATTTGCACGTCTTAGGGTGCGTTTGGGACGGCTGCAGCTGTCGGTAAAGCCGGTTGTGAAATTGTTGTACATAAAGTTGCTTTTTAAAGTTATTGTATAGGAATCAGTCAATTTTGTTTGGGTAGTATTACTGTCGAACTGCTGTGTTGCTGCTATTTGACAACAAATTACCTTGTTACCCTTATATTGATGGCGAGTGGAACTAATGAGAAAATTATAAAAAAAATAACAATAATTTCCCCCAAAAAAATCCCAATAGCTGCACTGAATATTCACTAACAATAATGTATCTTCAATTGAATAAGTTCAAAAAATAAAAAATAAAAACAACAGAAAAAGGAAGCCAGGCGATGAAATGTCGCCGGAGTTGAATGTACAGAGAAAAAAAACAGAATAGCCGGGAATCACTTCACTCCAGATTCAAAATTTTACCGGTGGCGGCGAAGAAGATATGAGTTCGCAGAAAGCCCTATCGGACTCCGACTGGTCCATATTGCAGTTCTCACTTCATTTGAAAAAACTCTTAAGCTTGCGGCTTATCGTCTGGCTACTGCTGCATTCAGTTAGATCATATATATGAAGTAAAACCAAGCACATTTGAAAGAACGGATGATATGAATAGTTAACTCACCTTGTCTGCTCGTTTATTTTTGTGTTTGTGCCTCTCTCTCGTTTTCCCCTCTAGAAAAGTCGATCGAAGGTGAAAGAGAAGATCGCCGCTTTCTGGACTTCCGATCGCTGCCCATTTTCTTACCTGGTAAAAATTCGGAAGGAGATGGAGATTTGTAACTATGGACTTTAGAGTGGAACTTGGCGAGGATGAAGAAGAGAACAGGGTAGTTTTTAGGTAACTGCAAGGTCATTAAGGTATTTCTCATGCCTTGGAACTGCGGAACGCAGGCGAACGCGGGGGGGTTACTTCGGACCGGAAAAGCAACAGCAGGACCTGAAAATTTTCCCAACGGAGCACGAAGCGGTAACCCCAAACCACATTGTGGTTACGTTCCCAAACGCATAGTAGGGAAAAATCCGTCCCAAACGCACCCTTAGATTTTAATCCAAGCCTTCAGCTAATTTAAGAGAAGTGCTTTTGAGAACTGTTTTCTTTGTAGTTATTAAAAAAAAACCTGTCGTAGGCCTCAAATCCCTGCAAATTAAGGACAGGTGTGACGCATTTGGATTTGGACAATTTGCTCCATTTTATCAAACATTGTTTAGAAGATCGTGTTTAGACCATTGTTTTGAAAATCAGATCGGACCAGACCTGCCGGTTCGACCGGTTCAACCGTGAATCAGTCTTACAGCCGGTTCGGTCCTATCTAAGAACCAGGCTAACAACGAACCGGCCAAAACCAGCTTGAACCGCCGGTTGAACCGGCCGATCGTTGAACCGATCCGTTTTTTAAGAATCGGCCGGTTCAACTAATAATATATTTAAATATTTTATTTTTATATAAAATGTTTAATTAATATTAAATTAATTTATTAAATATCATATTTCTTATTTAATAATATGATTCAAAATTTTTATTATATTATATAGTAAATTTAATATAAATAACCAAGCTCACATAATGCCATAATACTTTGAAAGCTTTTAAAGCATGAGTACAAGGAAAGGTATATAAACAACACAACTTAGAATTCCTAAGTGATGTGGGACTAAAGAACTAGTTATTTTTTGTTTCAACATTCAACAATGTGCATTAGACTTGTTTGAATGAGAATTTGTTGGAAAATATTTTTGTAGAATATTCAAATAAAAAATTATCATAATAATTTTTAAACTTATTAAATTTATTATTAATTATATTTTTATAATTATTTAAATAAAAATAATTATTTATCATTTTTAAAGTTCTAAAACATTTTCTAAATGCGAAATTAAATGATAGAAAAATAAAAATCTTAAAAAATAATATTGTATGACTTTATAAATATAGTTTTATAATGTAAAATTTATATATAATTTATATATGTAAATTATGCATAAATATATAACATAAAGCAATTATTTATATCAAATATATATATATATATATAAATATATATATATATATATATAAACTAAATTTTTATTAAATATAAATTAAATTAAAAAATTGAATATGTTTATATTTAAATTTAAAATTAGTAATTATTTATATTTAAATATATAGCATAAATATAATAATTATTTATATTTAATTTTAAAATTATGTAATACATTATATATGTATGAATTTTATTTATTTTTTAGTCTCAAAATTCTTAGAATTATAAAATTTTTATGAATAAATTGTCATTATTATTATGTTAATTTTATTACTTTTAATTATATATTATTTATTACGTCATCCGGTTCGAACCGGTTCGACCGGTCGAACCATGAACCTCTCATTCTTCCAGTTCGTTGTCCGGTCCGGTTTTCAAAATTTTGGTTTAAACTTCAAATTAGGAGATATTGAGTTGGAGGTTTTGTATATATATATATATATATATATATTTATTTATTTATATTTATATTATGTTCGTTCAATATTTTTTATGTTCTACTACAATCAAGAAGTTTTTTAACTAAATTTTTTGTACTAAAAAATAGTTTTAAGAAGTCGTAAGAAAGTCGTCCCAAACGAAGCCTAAATTGACATCTTTGAATAATATTACATTATATTATATTTTCTAATAATTTTGTTTTTTTTTTTTCCGAGCAGTGGTCTTTGCTATTGAACAGGTTCAGATTTTAACTGATTGGAATAAGGGGTTGAACTAGTTAAGCTGAAGAAGCACGCTTACATGAATCAGAACCTCAAAACTGCAAATGCTTCCACTACACATCATTTAAAGCTACTACATTGTCGTATGAAAGCTCAGCCATTCCCACAATAGCATTTAAATTGTACATTGTGTCATGATGTATAATACAAGACTTAATTACAGGTTAGGACAATTATATTATCAGGAATTCAATTTTTTTATTTGAAGAAATAGATTGATATTGATTCATTGCTAATTGAAATTGAGTCATGTTTAGAGTTGTTGGACTTTGCGCACATTGATTCATTGCTAATTGTTAATTGATATTGTTTGTAATTTTTCTTGTAAATTTTAGAATTTTTATTTTTTGTTCATGTAGATTTTGCGCACATTCAAATAAACATTAGTGATTATAATTCTTTATTATAAATTTTTTCATCTTAACAATGATAAAATAATTAAAAATTTTATAATATTAATTTTTATTTTTAAATTTTTATTGAACGATATTTATTTTTAAATTTTTATTCACGTTCATTTTTACTAGAAACATATAAAAAATTAAATATATATCTTATTTTATGTAGATATCGTTAGTGCCAATAAAAACTACAATCAATTATAATCCAATTTAAATTTTTTATAATATATGCTTTTTTTTTTTTAGCAACGTGCACTTTGTGTGCATGTGCAATAAAAGTGCTAATATAAACAACATAAGAAAAACTTTCAAAACTTATATTAAATGTGTATAAATTTAATATTATGGAAACTATTATTTTTTGTTTTTTTTTTTTTTCTAATAATAATTTATATTTTTGCATGATAATTATATCATGATTATTTCATCTAGAAAATATTTAAATTTAAAATTGTAAGTTCGATTTTCACAACCTTGTAATTTATTCTCATATAATATTTATTAATTATTTATATAATTTGTTTTATAATATTTATACTATGGTTTATATTTTTTTATAATATTTACATAATTTAATTAATATTTATAATAATTATACATAGTTTTTTAATTTAAATATTCATAAATAATTATACAAAAATATTCATTTAAATAATTAATTTAAAATATTTATTTATACAAAAAAATTTAGTTAAAATAAATAATTATATATAAATTTATGTTAATTTCAAATATTTATTTTTAGATATATGATATATAAATTTATGTATATTTTTTTAACATTAAAATAAATATTATAGTTATAAATACATAAATTTATTTTAATTTAAAATTTGATACCTGCTAAATTTTTGTTAAAATAAATAATTATAACTCTAAATGAAATTATAAATTATATTATAATTATACTTATATTTATATTAAAATTAATTAAACTTTCTCTCACCCGACTTTCTCTTTCTTTCCGTTTCGTCTCCCCCACCTAAATTATTAGGTGCGGAGTGCAGACGATGAGAGCACCGTCTGCACACACACAGGGTACCAAGCGGTACCTAGTGGTACCCAGTTGAATTTTATACTAGTGTGCGGACGGTTCTCCCCTTCTGCACTCCGCACCTAATAATCTCTCCTCCCTCTCCTACATTTCTCTCTCCGGCCTCTTTCTCTCTCTTTATTTTGTATGGAAATAGCCAAATGTTTTGATTTTTTTTTCACAAATGTACATTACGCCAATTAATTAAGCGATTCTGCTCTTTTTTTTTTTTTTTTAAACAAGGCTCCTTCACATAATTGTAATATGCTCCTTTCTAAAAAAATTGCCTTTGTAATTTATCAAGCAATGCTACTATATCATAGTTTAATGATGATATAAGTGATTTTCATTATATTTAATAATTGTTATTATCCTATGAGCGACGGAGTGCTGAAGGACATTTGCATGCTCCACGACATGAAAACAAAGCCAAGATAGTTTGGCTAATTAATTAGCTAGCTTCAATGCTATTTTTACTGATAAAGATTTAGTCATAAGAAGTTCTATCAATAATAAGTATATGGAGATAAAGTAAAAGGCCAAATTTATTTACTTGGAAAAAGATGGTGATTCTTTCATCATTGACAGGAAATTCACAAGAAGCCCGTAGTTGCTAAACATTAACATTTAATTTAATTTCTAAGTAGAGGAGCAACAAGAATCATTTGATCAACACTGGCAACTTTGTTTACTTTCTCTTTATTATTTTTTAGAACAACATGACATAATCACAAAACACATAACATAATATGATATTTTGTGAAATTTATTAAGAACACAAACAAGGAAAGCATTTCATTGCACACACATAGAAAAGTTTATCACACAACACACGAGAACATCACACAAACAAACATTATAACGATCGTTGTAGGATAAGTTATTAAGACTTAACTACAGCTTACACATCGGCATAACCATGTCTTTATACAATGACTAGAAGTATAATATAAATCACCAAATATATCTCTACATTTGGCTTCGCACAGATCTTCAGCGCATCCAAACATAATTATTGTATCATGGTTACAACCCAAATTTTGTGAATTTCCTGTCATTTGTTCATCATCAAATAAAAGCAAAAGATATCAACATAAACAAATATGCACGCCGAAAGAAAATTCTAATTAACATCAGAATTCTTCATCATCAAATAGAAGCAAAAGTTTATATGATGACGTTTATTTCCCAATAAAAATGATTGTCTATCAAATACAATGCAAGCATGAAATATTATTGAACTTATGATATTTATAAGGATGGAAGAATGAATTTAATAGAGAATGTGCATTTCTATTCAAAATCCTACGCTTGATCATCTTAAAAAATTGTAGTTATTCTCATTATATTACTATTGATTCATCTATTGAATATTTCATGATTGAAAGATATATTTAAATAAAATAGTGTGAAAATATATACTTTCTATATAAAAGAATAAAGATATATATATACAACCAAAACGTTCCTTTTATCTTTATAATGAAGCTTTGTTAGCTCAATTGGCTTTAAATTCGAACGACCCCGTTGTTGATTTTGGTTTGTGTGGTCTTTTGGTTGGGTGGGTGAGTGTTGTTGATTTTTTTTTTGTCTCCTTGGTCCTTTCTCTTTTCTAATTTTTGTGAGTGCTTTGAGGGTTTTTTAGTTGCGGGTGTTTGTTCTGTTGGTGGCTATTGGGTTGTTGGTTCTCGGGTTGCTTGTCTTCCCTTCTTTTTGCAGGTTGTCTTTGAAGGATTTTGGTAGGTTTGATGGTTGTTATTCGTCTGGTTTCAAGTCTGGAGCTAAGAATCTTCATGCTGCTTCTTTTAGCATTTTTCATTTGGTTTTCTTGCTTTTTTTATTTTATTTTTCTTGCTTTTCATTGTGATAGGCAGAACTATTGGCTCGTGAATTTTATTTCAACGACTATATTTTTAGTGATTTGAAGGTTCTTTAAAGACTTAATCTCTCTTTTTAATTAAAAATATTACTGAATTTATATATCAAATACTAAGCATATGATAAGTAATTGAAGTGGATGTGAAATTAATAATTATTATTTATTACCTATTGGTTTAAGAAGGTGATATGTTTACATATCTTGAATTTATTATATGAATGCCAAAAGTTATAGATGATAACAATCCAAAAGAGAAATTTAGTATTTCTTATACTTTTACTCTTTAACATAAGGATCTCCCTCTTTATTCTAATTAGTGATGATGATTAAAGCCGACCCAAAAAATTCATTTTTGATATAATTGTTGAACTGTGAAAAGATAACAAAAATAAAATAATATTGACAAAAAACTAGAAAAAAATGAGTTACATCAGAACTAGCACTTCTATATGTCTTCCCCAACAGTTATGAAACCACTGCGTAATATCGTTGCAGTGATTACAATCACAGCAGGTGTGCAGCAATTTTAAAAACGTTGCAAGAAAATTTGTGATGGGTAAAATAGACATGAAAGTTCAAATTTTGTGCTAGTGTGCTACTATAATCCTATTTTTGGATAGTGATATATATATATATATATATATATAATATATATATATATATATATATATATATAATAATATATATAAAACAAATGTTGAGAGAGAGAGAGAGAGAGAGAGAGGGGCTAATTACCAAAGGTTGGGATAAGGACCAATAGAAGGACGAGGGTTGGAATCACTTTACGGGAGAACTCCATTGTTTAGAAATGACAACGACGTTTGAAAACGCAAAGCAGGAAGGTTTGCTCACAACCATCTTCCTCCTTATACCTTTTATAGCCTCTTTCAGTGCATTAATAAACTTAAACAAACCATTGCTCGATTTGTCTATTAGTTCAAAGGAATATTATATTTGACTTAGTAAAGCATTTCTAATTTTTTTACTATGTTAAGACAGCTAAATTAACGAGATAAAGTAGGTTAACATTAAATTTGTCTTATTTATAAATTGTTATGTATTCATATTTTACACATAAATTTTTATATATTTTTATTTATATAACATTAAAACACATAAATCATATTAAAACTATTACTAATATTAACTTACATAAAATAATATATATATATATATATATATATATATATATATATATATATAATTTTAACACTAAAATGCTCCATAAATAAATATGAGATTTTAAGTGCTATACACAATAAAAACATTAAATCTTTATCCTAATGTGTGGTTGGCAATATGAATAATTTTTCTTTATTGTATTCTATTAAGAGTCATATTTTTATCTACACTTAATTAAAAAAATAATTTGTAATATTTTCTAATTAAGTCTTTTTAGTTCTATTTCAATCTT
>CM039726.1:81918860-81924558 GCA_022539455.1 Dendrobium nobile | reverse complement strand
AAACCCTAAACCCTAAACCCTAAACCCTAAACCCTATACCCTAAACCCTAAACCCTAAACTAATAAATAATAAATAAAACTAAATAAAACTAAACTAAAACTAATAAACTAATAATAAAAACTAAAACTAATAAAACCTAAACCCTAATAAAACTAATAATAAATAAATAATAATAAACTAATAATAACTAAAACTAACTAAACTAATAACTAAATAACTAAATAAATAAACTAAATAAACTAAATAAATAAACCTAAAAACTAATAATAATAAAACTAATAAACTAATAATAATAATAAAACTAAACTAATAATAATAAAACCTAAACCTAAATAAATAACTAAAACTAAAACTAAAACTAAACTAATAAATAAATAATAACTAAACTAATAATAACTAAAACTAAAATAAACTAATAAATAACTAATAATAATAACTAATAAAAATAATAACTAATAAATAATAACTAAACTAAACTAAAAACTAAACCTAACTAATAACTAATAACTAAAACTAATAATAAATAATAATAAACTAAAACTAATAATAATAAATAAATAACTAAACTAATAAAACTAAACTAATAACTAAAACTAAATAAAACCTAATAACTAATAAAACTAAATAATAATAAAAACTAAAACTAATAATAATAAAACTAATAAATAATAAAACCTAAACCCTAAATAACTAAATAATAATAAATAAAACCTAAACTAATAAATAAAACTAAATAATAATAACTAAAACTAATAATAATAATAATAATAATAATAAATAATAATAATAATAAATAAATAATAAAACTAATAATAATAAATAATAATAATAATAATAATAATAATAAATAATAATAAAACTAAACTAATAAACTAACTAATAATAATAATAAATAATAAATAAATAATAAACTAATAATAAATAATAATAAACTAAAAATAAATAATAATAAATAATAATAATAATAAATAATAACTAATAAATAAAACCTAAACCTAAACTAATAATAACTAAACTAATAAATAACTAATAATAAAATAATAATAACTAAACTAAACTAATAATAAATAATAATAAACTAAAACTAAAACTAAAACTAATAATAACTAATAATAATAAACTAAACCCTAAACTAATAAAACCTAAAACTAAACTAATAATAATAAACTAATAACTAATAATAAATAATAAATAATAATAAATAAACTAAAAATAACTAATAAAACTAAACCTAAACTAATAATAATAATAATAAAACTAAAACTAATAAATAATAAACCTAAACTAAAACTAATAATAATAAATAAAACTAAAACTAAACTAATAATAAATAATAAATAATAATAAACTAATAACTAATAATAATAATAATAAAACTAATAAATAATAAACTAAAACTAAACCTAAACCTAAACCCTAAAAAACTAAATAAATAATAATAATAAATAATAATAATAATAACTAAATAATAATAAAACTAATAAAACCTAAACTAATAACTAAACCTAAACCTAAACTAAAACTAAACCTAAACCTAAAACTAATTAAATAACTAACTAAAACTAAAATAACTAAAACTAAATAACTAAATAAATAATAAACTAAACTAATAAACTAATAATAAAACTAATAAAACCTAATAATAATAACTAATAATAAATAATAACTAAACTAAACCTAAACCTAAACCTAAACCTAAACCTAAACCTAAACCTAATAATAAAAACTAAATAAACTAATAATAATAATAATAATAAATAATAAAACTAAATAAACTAATAAATAATAACAATAAATAATAACTAAACTAAAACTAATAATAAACTAAAACTAATAACTAAACTAAACCTAAACCTAAACCTAAAATAATAATAAAACCTAAACTAATAATAAATAATAATAATAATAATAAATAATAATAATAATAATAAAATAAATAATAATAATAATAAATAATAAAACTAAACTAAACTAATAAATAATAATAACTAATAAATAACTAATAATAATAACTAAATAAACCTAAACCTAAACCCTAATAAAACTAATAATAACTAAAACTAAACCTAAACTAATAAATAATAAACTAAAACTAAATAATAATAATAATAACTAAAACTAACTAAAACTAAAAAAAAAAAAAAAAAAAAAAAAAAAAAAAAAAAACCCCCCGTTCTTTCGTTTCTTGGAGCAGAGAGGGCGACGAAGAGGCGATTCGCGGTGTTCTTCGTAAGATCGGCTGGAGTTCTCCGGAAAAATTGTTTCGGTTTGCAAATTTCTTCTTTCCATTTCATTCTTCTCCCTATCCTTTTGGCTTCGGCTAAATTATGCCGTCGAACCCGTCTAGGGTTTTGACGGATGGCTTCGTTTTTGAAGATCCATCTCGGATCTTTATAAACAGAGAAAAATATATGGATAATGAGTATTTTTCTTGTTTCAATCACTCGATTGAACTCATGCATGAGAAAAAATCATCAACTCTTGATGATTCGAAAATTTCTGGTAAGGAAAAGGTGGACCCGATTATTCCTAAGAAAGTAAGTTTGCCAAAATCCTTTAAAGAAGCATTAGCTGGATCTGTATCTAATGAAAAGTCGGATTTATCTTTTTCTTCCTCATCTGTTAATGGCATTCCTGCTATTATTTTTTCGGATAAGGATCTACAGATACTTGCTGAACCGTATAAATATGCTTTAGTTGGTAAATTTGCGTTTCGTAGACCCTTGATGGAGGAAATTAGGAAATTCTTCAATGATTTACATCTATCTGGAATGTTTTCGGTTACACTTCTTGATGCGAGGCATATCTTTATTAATCTCTCTAATGAATTAGATTATAGTAGAGTCTTTTTGAGGAGATCATATTTTGTTAAGAATTGCCAAATGAGACTTCTTAAATGGTCCATTGATTTTGATATTCATGCTGAATCTCCTATATGTCCTGTTTGGTTATCTTTACCGAATTTGAGAATGCATTTCTTTGATATAAAAATACTGCAAGCTATCGGTTCTTTATTTGGAAGGCCTTTACAAGTTGATCAGGCCACGGCAAACAAAACTAGGCCCTCGGTTGCTAGAATATTAGTTGAAATTGATATCACAAAGGAGTATCCTAAAGAAATTTGGCTTGGATCTGATTCGGGTGGCTATTCTCAAAAGATAGAATTTGATAAATTTCCTATATTTTGCTCTCACTGCAAATTACATGGTCATGATATCAATTCTTGTTTTATTTTGAATCCTGAATTGAAAGGTATTTCTAAAAATTATTCTCCTAAAATAAATCCTATTAATTCTTCTAGAAAAGAACAGATACATAACGATTCTTTAAATGATTATTTAAAGAATGTTGAAGAAGAATTAATAGAACTTAAATCTCCTAAAATTGTTAGTACTTCTAACAAAAATCAGGATATGGAAAACAATTCTCTAGAGGAGAATAATTTGGAAATTGTCATTTATGATGAAAATGTGGCGTTTAACAATGGAATGTGCTCTGATTTTTCTTTATATCCTAATAGAAATTTGGAAATTATTAATACTGCTGGTTCTCCTACTATTTCTTCTAATAATGCTTCTACTAGTAAAGATAAATCTTCAGATTTTTCTTTACAAATTTCGGAAAATAGATTACGGGAAGATGGATATGCTTGTAATATCAACAAATCTTCTGATTCGTTGATTGAAGATAAATCTTTGGAGAAAGGTAAAGAAGTGATAGAATTGGAAGAAGGTGAAGTTGATTCGGGTTCTTTTAGTGAAACCGAACTATTAGTTGGAAAGAATAAAATATTTCAATCAGTTTACAATACCCGTGGAAAAAAGGCTTCAGGTAAGTCATCAAAATCCAAATCTTTAGCTAAGTCGCATTCTTATCATAAATAATGATTAATTTCTTAATCTGGAATGTGAGAGGGATTGGTTCTCCCTCTATAAAGAATAGAATTAGAAATCTTTGTAGGGTTCATTTTATTGAATTTATTACTATCATTGAGCCCATGATTAATAATTCTAAAATTAAACATGTTGCCAGATTACTTGGTTTTGATCACTTCTTTTTCAATTCTTCTAATAAAATTTGGATGTTTTGGTCTAAAAATATTATAATAAATGTTATTGAGGATTTCCCTCAAGTGGTTAATATTTCTATCTCTTATTTCAATACCTTTGTTAAAGGTTCTTTAGTTTATGCATCTTGCAATAGAATGGAAAGGAAATTACTTTATTCTCAATTACTGGATTTTTCTTATTCTATCAATGAACCTTGGTTTGTTGGTGGAGATTTTAATACTATTCTCCGTGCTAGTGAAAGGAAAGGTGGTGCTTTACCTAATATTAATTCCATGGATGACTTTAGTAATATGATTAGGGATTGTAATATTACTGATATTGGTTTTATGGGTTCTAATTTTACTTGGAGTAATAATAGATTATGGCAAAGACTTGATAGAATTTTATTCAATCATTTATGGATTGATAAATGGCCTTTAACTTCGGTTGAACATCTTAGTAGAAGTTTATCTGATCATTGTCCTTTACTTGTGTCTATTAAAACTGATGTTAGAATTAATGGTGTTCCTACTTTTAGATTTCAAAATATGTGGATCCTTCATAGCAATTTTTTAAATGTTGTTGAAGCTAATTGGAATGCTTGTTTGGCCCCGGATAACTCTGTTAAAGGTATGTTGAGATTATGGTTAAAATTGAAAAGGTTGAAATATTACCTTAACTGGTGGAATAAAAATCATTTCAAAAATATATTTGCCAATATCAAAGATATGGAAAAGGAAGTTTGTAGGTTAGAGAATCTTGTCATTTCTGATTCTTCTTATCTTTCTGAATTGAATTTAGTTAAAGATAATCTTATTAAGTTTCAAGATATGGAGGAAACTTATTGGAAGCAAAAATCTGCTTCTAAACATATTTCTGAAGGAGATAGAAATACCAAATACTTTCATGCCTTGGTTAACAAAAAGAAATCTATAAATTTCATTGATAAAATAAAAGATGATAATGGTAATTGGATTTCTGATACTTTATTGAAAGATTCTGTTATTAGTTATTTCTCTAATATCTTTTGCAAGGAGAATCATGTAAAACAATTAGATTATGCTTTTCTTATTGATAAAACCATTTCTATGGATGATAACATGGCTTTAACTTCTATTCCTACTGAAAATGAAATATTTGCTGCTGTGGCTTCTATAAATCCTGATTCTACTGCAGGGATGGATGGTTATACTTCTCAATTTTTTCAAAGTTGTTGGCATACTATAAAGCATGATTTAATAGAGGCTGTTATTGATTTTTTTAATGGCAATGCTATACCTAAATACTTTACTTCTTCTGCCATTATTCTTATTCCAAAAAAAGATAATCCGGCTAGTTGGAATGAATTTAGACCTATAAGCTTATGTTCTTTTTTTAATAAACTGACTTCCAAAATCATTACTTTAAGATTGGGACCTTTGTTGCCTCGTATAATTTCTCTTAATCAAACAGCTTTTGTTAAAGGGAGACTGATTTCTGATAATATTCTTTTAGCTCAGGAATTGGTGAATGACATCAATATGAAAGTTAGAGGTGGCAACATGTTTTTTAAGCTGGATATTTCTAAGGCTTATGATAACATATCGTGGGACTTTATATTTAAAGTATTACATCTTTTTGGATTCTCTGATCAATTTATAAGATTGAT
>CM039726.1:81736360-81911360 GCA_022539455.1 Dendrobium nobile | reverse complement strand
TAATAACTAAACTAAAACTAAACCTAAACTAAATAAACTAAAAACTAAACTAAACTAACTAAAACTAAACTAATAAAAACTAAACCTAAACTAAACCTAAACCAAAACCTAAATAACTAAACTAAACCTAAACCTAAAACTAAACTAAACCTAAACCTAAACCTAAACCTAAACTAAACCTAATAATAAACCTAAACCTAAACTAAACCTAAACTAAACCTAAACTAAAACTAAATAAAAATAATAAAACTAAACCTAAACCTAAACCTAAACCTAAAACTAAACCTAAACTAATAACTAAAACTAAACCTAAACCTAAACTAAACCTAAACCTAAACCTAATAAAAAACTAAAACTAAACCTAAACTAATAAACCTAATAAAACTAAACCTAAAATAATAAATAAATAAATAACTAAAACTAAACCTAATAAAACTAAACTAAAACTAATAATAAACCTAAACCTAAACCTAAACTAAATAATAATAATAAAACTAATAACTAAACCATAAACCTAAAACTAATAAAACCTAAAACTAATAAAACTAAACTAATAATAATAACTAATAATAAAACTAAAACTAAACCTAAACCCTAATAATAAACCTAAACCTAAACTAAAACTAAAACTAAAACTAAAACTAAATAACTAAACTAAATAAAACTAATAACTAATAAACTAATAATAAACCTAAACCTAAAACTAAACTAAACCTAAACCTAAACCTAAACCTAATAATAACTAATAAACTAAATAATAATAATAACTAAAACTAAACCTAAACCCAAAACCGCGTGCGTTTCTTGGAGCGACGAGAGCGACGAGAGGGCGATTCTTGGTTTCCTGGGCGAGATCGACGTTTCCTGGGCGAGATCGACGGGATCTTGGTGATAATCTTTGTTTGGTTTGCATTTTCTTCTTTCTTTCTTCTATATTTCTTCTTATTTTGGATTTTATTCGGGTATGTCGTCGAACCCTTCTAGGGTTTTGACGGATTCTTGCGATTATGAAGATCCTTCTCGGATCTTTGTAAACAGAGAAAAACATATGGCAAACGAGTATTTTTCTTGTTTCAATCACTCGATTGAACTCATGCATGAGAATAAATCATCAAATCTTGATGATTTGAAAAATTCAGATAAGGAAAAGGTGGAACCGAGCATACCTATGAAAGTAAGTAAGCCTAAATCTTTCAAGGAAGCTTTAGCTGGACCTGATTCTATGGATAATTCGAGTATATCATTCTCTTCTTCCTCTGTTAATGGCATTCCGGCGATTATTTTTTCAGATAAAGATTTGCAAAAACTTGCTGAACCATATAAATTTGCTTTAGTAGGGAAATTTGCTTTTCGTAGACCTCTGATGGAAGAAATTAGGAAATTCTTTTATGATCTTCATCTCTTTGGAAGTTTTTCTATTACTCTTCTTGATGCGAGGCATGTTTTTATTAATCTCAGTAATGAATTAGATTATAGCAGAATTTTTTTGAGGAGATCTTATTTTGTTAAAGGCTGTCAAATGAGGCTTTTAAAATGGTCTGTTGATTTTGATATTCATGCGGAGTCCCCTATTTGTCCTGTTTGGTTATCTTTACCGAACTTAAGAATGCATTTTTTTGATATCAAAATTCTGCAAGCTATTGGGTCTTTGTTTGGAAGGCCATTACAAGTTGATCAGGCCACGGCTAATAAAACAAGACCATCTATTGCGAGAATTTTAATTGAGGTTTATATTACCAAGGAGTATCCTAAAGAAATTTGGCTTGGAACTGACGCTAGTGGTTATTCTCAAAAGGTAGAATTTGATAGATTTCCTATGTTTTGTTCTCATTGCAAATTACATGGGCATGATATGAATTCTTGTTTTATCTTGAATCCTGATCTGAAAGTTAATTCTAAAAATTTTTCTTCCAAAATAAATCCTACTAATTCTTCTAACCAAGAACAGATACAAAACAATTCTTTAAATGATTATTTAAAGAATGTTGAAGAAGAATTAATAGGTTTAAAAGAACCTATAAATGTTAGTACTTCTAACGATAATTTGGAAGAGAAAAACATTTCTTTACGGAAGGAAAATTTAGGAATTGTTTTATATGATGAAAAGGTGGCTTTAAGAAATGCTTTGTGTTCTGATTTTTCTTTATATCCGCAAAGGAAATTTGATATTACTACTCCTGCTGGTTCTCCTATTGGTTCTTCTAATAATTTATCTTTTAGTAAAGAAAAATCTACAGATTCTTCTTTACAGAATGCTGAAATTGCCTTGAAGGATAATGGAAATGTTTGTGAAGTTAATAAATCCTCTGATTCTTGGGTTGAGGAAAAAGCTTTGGAGAAATGTAAAGAAATATTTGAATTAGAAGAAGGAGAAGTGGACTCTGGTTCATTAAGTGAAACTGAATTGTTAGTTGGAAAGAATAAAATCTTTCAAACGGTTTACAATACTCGTGGAAAAAAGGCTTCAGGTAAGTCTTTGAAATCTAAATCTTTAGCTAAGTCCAATTCTTATCATAAATGATTAATTTTTTAATTTGGAATGTGAGAGGGATTGGTTCTCTCTCTATAAAGAATAGAATTAGGAATCTTTGTAGGATTCATTTTATTGAATTTATTGTTATTCTTGAGCCTATGATTTCTAATTCCAAAATTAATCATGTTGCTAAACTGCTTGGTTTTGATAAGTTTTTCTTTAACTGTTCCAATAAGATTTGGATGTTTTGGTCCAAAAAGGTTACCATAGATATCATTGAGGATTTTCCTCAAGTTGTGAATATCTCTATTTCTTATTTTAATAATTATGTTAAAGGCTCTTTAGTTTATGCATCTTGTAATATAATGGAAAGGAAAATTCTGTTTTCCCAATTATGTGTTTTTTCTTCTTTTATCAATGAACCTTGGTTTGTTGGTGGAGATTTTAATACTATCCTGCATGCTTATGAAAGGAAAGGAGGAGTTTTTCCCAATATACACTCTATGGAAGATTTTGGTAATATGATAATGGATTGTAATCTTGCTGACATTGGTTTTTTAGGCTCTAATTACACTTGGAGTAACAACAGACTTTGGCAAAGATTAGATAGAGTTTTATTTAATCATTTATGGATTGATAGATGGCCTCATACTTCTGTTGAACATCTTAGTAGAAGCTTATCTGATCATAGTCCTTTACTTATTTCTATTAAACAAGATATTAGATTTCCTGGTACTCCGACCTTCAGATTTCAAAATATGTGGATTTTACATAATAAATTTTTAAATGTGGTGGAAGCTAATTGGAATGCTTGTTTAGCCCCTGATAATTCTGTTAAAGGTATGATTAGATTTTGGATGAAATTAAAAAGGCTTAAATTCTATCTTAATTGGTGGAATAAGCATCATTTTAAAAATATTTTTGCTAATATTAAAGAAATGGAAAAAGAGGTTTGTTGTCTTGAGGAGCTTTCTATTAATGACTCTTCATTTCTTAATGATTTGAATATAGCCAAGGAAAAATTGATAAAGTTACAAGACATGGAAGAAACTTATTGGAAGCAAAAATCTGCTTCCAAACATATTTCTGATGGGGAAAGAAACACCAAGTATTTTCATGCTTTAGTCAATAAGAAAAAATCTATCAATTTTATTAGTAAAATTAAAGATGAGAATGGGGAATGGATATCTGATAACATCCTTCAAAAATCTGTTATTGATTATTTTTCTAACATATTTTGCAATCATATTCATGTTAAACAGTTAGATTATGAGTTTCTTATTGATAAAATCATTACTGTTGAGGACAATTTAGCTTTGACTGTTATTCCTACTGAGCATGAAATTTTTGCAGCTGTTGCCTCTATGAATCCTGATTCCACTGCTGGTATGGATGATTTTACTTCTCAATTTTTCCAAAGTTGTTGGTCTACTATTAAAGATGATTTAGTTGAATCTGTTGTGGATTTTTTCAAAGGGAATGCTATGCCAAAATATTTCACTTCTTCTGCTATTATTCTTATTCCTAAATATGAAAATCATGTTAGTTGGAATAAATTTAGACCCATAAGCTTATGCTCTTTTTTTAATAAACTTACTTCTAAGATCATTACTCTAAGACTGAGTTCTTTGTTGCCTCGTATGATATCTCTTAACCAAACTGCTTTTGTAAAAGGGAGATTAATTTCGGATAACATTCTCTTGGCACAAGAATTGGTTCATGATCTCAACATAAATACTAGAGGTGGTAATATGTTTTTTAAGCTTGATATCTCCAAAGCTTATGATAATATATCTTGGGATTTTATTTTCAAAGTTTTAGAACTTTTTGGTTTCTCTGAACAATTTATTTGTTTAATTAGAAATTCTGTTAATAATGTTTGGTTTTCTATATTATTAAATGGAGTTTCTAATGGTTTCTTTCACTCTAAACATGGGCTTAGGCAAGGAGATCCTTTATCTCCCTCTTTGTTTATTATAGATATGGAATATTTCACTAGATGCATAAATTTTATTTTTCAGCAAAATCCTTCTATGTATTACTCTATTAAAGATGGTTTTTCTGTATCTCATCTTTGTTTTGCTGATGATTTTATGATTTTCTGTAATGGTGGTTTAAACCATATTAAGAAATTAAAAAGATTTCTTAATAATTTCTTTTTAGAAAGTGGTTTAAGGATTAATGAGTTGAAAAGCTCTTTCTTTACCTCTAAATATATATCTTCTGCTAAGATAAATAGGATTTCTTCTATAACTTAATTTGGTCATCAAAGTCTGCCTGTTAAATACTTGGGTGCTCCGTTATTTAAAGGTCTTAAGAAATCTCATCTTTTTGATGAAATTATTAAGAAAATTACGGATAAAATTTCTACTTGGGAATTTATATTTTTATCTTATGGTGGTAGACTTATTGTGCTCAAAAGTATCCTTAATTCTATGGCCTTTCATTTATTTCAAGTAATTCAACCTAATGTTGCTACTGTGTTAAGATTAGAAAGAATATTAAACAAATTTTTCTGGGGATCTAGAAATAATACTTCTAGAATGAATTGGACCTCTTGGAGCAAACTTTGTGGCCCTTTAATTGAAGGAGGTCTTGGTTGCAAATCCATTTCTGATTCTATTATTGTTTCATCTATGAAAATGTGGTGGAATTTTAGAAAAAATGAAAGTCTTTGGGCTTCTTTTATGACATTTAAGTATTGCAAAGGTAAACATCCACTATGTTGTTTTTATAAACATGGTGACTCTCCTATTTGGAAAAGGCTTTGTCAAAGTAGTAATCTTATGGAACCTCTTATTGCTTGGGGTTTGAATTCGGGAAATAGTTTTTTTTGGCAAGATAACTGGACTTTTGAAGGTTCTATTGATTCTATCCTTACTACCAGTAATTATTCTTCTATTAAAGTGAAAGATTTCTTCCATAATAACTCTTGGGATATGCAAAATATTTTTAGTTTGGTTCCTTTTGAGATTGTTAATAAAATTAAAGACCTTTCTTTGGATAATCAGAAAAAAGATCAAATTTTATTTAAACTTTCTTATAATGGTAACTTTGTTTTTAAAGTGGCTTGGGATTTTGTTAGAAAAAAGAATAACTCTTCTATGATTTTTAAAAGAATTTGGAGCAACAACATTCCTACCTCTTACTCTATACTTACCTGGAGAATTATAAAAGGATTTATTCCTGTGGATTCTATTCTTTGGAGAAAAGGTTTCTATCTTCCTTCTAAGTGTAATTGTTGTTATCATATTGAGGATATTAATCATGTTTTTATTAATGGTCCTATAGCTGCTAGAGTTTGGATTTGGTTTGATAATTTTTTTAATACCAATTATTATAGTGGTCATTTATCTTTTAATCATTTCCTTTCTGTTATCTGTCATAATACTACTTTGGGCCATATTAAAGTGGTTACTGCCATAACTATTATTTGGTTTCTTTGGATTGATAGAAATGATGCTAAGCATAGAAATATTCCTATGAACCATTTTCGTATAATTGCTAGAACCAAAGAGAAAATCAATAGTTTATACAAAGTAAATTTACTTAATCAAAAACAGTTTCGTGGCTTTAAATTTGTTGCTAATAAGCTTAACAACAATATTTTTGAGACTCTTCATGAACCTGTTTATAAATTTGTTATTTGGAAGAAACCCAACCTTGGTTTTATAAAAGTTAACACTGATGGTTCTGTTTCTGAAAATAATTATGGCTGTGGTGGTATTTTGAGAAACCATAAAGGGAATTTGATTATAGCTTTTTCTTCACCTATTGAGAAATGTTCTGTTTTAGTTGCTGAACTTTTAGCCATTCTTAAAGCTCTGAAAATTTGTCTTTCTTCTGGTCTCTTTAAAATTTGGTTGGAAGTTGATGCTTTACTGGTTATAAAATACCTTTCAGCTGATCATATTGGGAATTTTGATACTTTTTATATTTTAAAAGATATAAAAAAGATGCTTTCTCATCTTGATTACAAAATTTCTCATATATGGAGGGAAGGAAATGCAGCTGCAGATTTTTTAGCCAAGAATGGGGCTGTTTTGTTGCAAGATACTTATTATGATCCTAATAATATACCTTTTGTTTTAAAAGGTATTATTAAGCTTGACAAAACTGGATTACCATATATCAGGTTTTAAGAGTTTTTAGGCAATGATGTATTTTATTCGTTTATGGAATATAATGTTTGCCGATTCCCTTTGTAACTTAGGTTCTTCCTACTGGTTTGTTTGCTGGTTTATGCTGTTTCACTGTCTTCAGGCTATGAGGTGTAATTTGGTTCGTTTGTTGAGCTGGTTGGATTTTGGTGATCAAATATGTGAACAATACCTGTTTCATCTAATCCTTTACAGTGAGGAATTGGAATGGTTTACTTGTTGGGGTTTTTAGAAAACTTTCTCTGGAATAATTGGGTTATTTATTTATTTATTTTTTTCCTAGTTACTTTGGGAATTATGGTATTCTTATATTCTGTATTTGAATATTTTTCAACTGAGCCAATTATCTTATCATTTTCATCTGAACCATTTTATCATTTCCCTAGTTCTTTTGTTTAATTTTCATTTGGAAGATATTAATTTTTTCTGGAGAATTTTCTGGTTCCTTTTGGCATAGGTATGAAGATGGAATTTTGGAGAAAAATTGTTAAAGTATTGAAGGATATGGCTAGCTGCATTCATAGAACTATAGAGAATGAGCAGCCTTTTTAAGGCTTGTATGGTTGAGTTGGTATCCTGGGAGATGGCAAAGGCTTCAGAAAAATCCGGTTTTGGTATTTGCTGGATTGATTCACTTGACTAAGGATATGAAGTGTTCTGCTTTGTTTTCTTAGGTTTAGTTCTTTTTTATTATTGTATTTAGTAGGAGACTTAAGGCTCATTAGATTTTCTTTTTCCTTTTTGTATTTTCTTTTTCTTTATTGTATTTTCTTTTTATTCTAGTTGAGCCTCTAGTCTCTTTAAGGACTCTTTGTAATCGCTTATTTTTAATAAACGCGTAAGCCCCAATAGAGGGTTTTAACTAAAAAAAAAAAAAAAATCCTAAACCCTAAACCCTAAACCCTAAACCATAAACACTAAAACCTAAACCCTAAACTAATAATAATAAAATAAACTTACCTAAACTAATAACTAAATAACTAAACTAATATCTAAAATAAATAATAATAATAATAACTAACTAAATAAATAACTAACTGAATTTAAACTATATAATAATAATAATAATACTTATACATAACTAATAATAAACTAAACTAAAATAATAAATAAATAACTAAAAATAACAAATAACTAATAATAACTAAACTAATAACTAAATATTAATAACTAATAAATAACTAAACTAAACTTAACTAATAACTAATAATAATAACTAAATTAACTAATAATAATAATAAATAAATAATAATAATAACTAAACAAACTAATAAACTAAACTAATAATAATAATAATAAAACTAATACAACTAATAAAACTAAATTGATAATAAATAATAAACTAAACTTAGTACCTAATAACTAAATAATAATATTAATAAATAATAACCAAACTCGATAACTATAATAATAATAATAATTAATTAAACTAATAACTAAATTAATAATAATAAATAATTAAACTTAAAGTAAACTAAATAATAAATAACTAATAATAATAACTGACTAAATTAATAATAACTAAACTAACTAAAATAAACTAATCTAATAATAATACAAATAACTAATAATAACTAAATAATAAACTAAACTAATATCTAAATATTAAACTAAATAAACTAATAATAATAACTAAACTAAACTAACTAATAATAACTAAAAATAATAATAAGTAATAATAATAATAAACAAAAATAACTAAACTAAACTAATAAAATAGCTAAACTAAACTAATAATAAATAACTAACTGAAAACTAACTAAACTAATAATAAATAATTTAAATAATAATAACTAATAATTAAACTAAACTAATCTAAACTAATAAATAATAATAACTAAATAATAATAACAAACTAACTAAATAAACTAAACTAAACTAATAATTATAATAATAAACTAATAAAAATAACTAAACCTAAACCAAAAACCCAAAAACCTGACCGGAGCGGCTGGGCGAAGTTCTTGGAGCGTCTGCAAGCGATTTTCGTCTTCCTTGTCGGAGCGATCGGATTTTGGTAGTGAAACTGATTGGTTTGCGATTTCTTTCTCCTTCCTCCTTTCTGATTTCTTATTTTGGATTTAGTTTGGTTATGTCGTCGGGCCCTTTTGGGGTTTCGACGGAGGTTTGCGATTATGAAGATCCGGCTCGGATCTTTGTAAATAGAGATAAAACTATGGATAAAGAGTATTTTCTTGTTTCAATCACTCGATTGAACTTATTGAAGGAATTAAATCATCTTCTAAGGATGAGTTTAAAGCGGATGGTACGATGGAATCGATTATTTTACCGAATATACCTAAGAAGTTTTCCTTTCCCAACTCAACTCGATTTATTGCTGCAGTCTTTGGAGATCACTTACTATTTCTATATATGGGAGTTGATTAAGGGAAGCTCGTCAAACCTTTTTTTTTTTAATTAAAGGAGTTATTTTTCTGTGCAATTGAGCTCAGGTGGTTTCTTGGCGATTATGTTCTCTATGGTTCTGTTTTTTGATGAAACATAGGATTCCTATCCGACATTTTTCAAATGAGGAAGCTGGGAATAAATTGTCGTTCCTCCTTAGCTGCTTTAGAATTTCTGGCGGTATTTACCCTTTTTATGTATAGAGAGCATATAGGTTAAGTGAATAACAAGAACTTATTAATTCTTACCTTTATTCTTTTTTGTATGGGAGGTATTGTCATCATATCATCGAGCGAGTAATCTTGGTGCAACTGAGATGGGCAGTTTGGACGTGGGATCTCTCAGTCTGTCAACATCTCTGCAAGCAAGGTATAACTTGTTGCTTGAATTGAGCACTTCCTATGATTATTAATTTCTATGTGCATGAAGTTGTGGGTGCATTTTACTGTTGGATTCCCAGTATCAGCATTGTTATTAGTTATAATGCTTTAGTGTTATGCCATTGAGTGTAAGGATGTTTCTAGCGACATTATTTGGTAACATTTTGGGGTATCATGTATTTTTTGTATCAAAATAAATGCATGGGTGTTTTTGAAACATAAAAAACCATTTATGCCTCAAATGTGACATTTTAATTCATATATGTCAGAATATATTCCCTAGAGAATGACATTTAGCCCACTTTTTTTTTCTATATCATGTTTTTATACTAAAAGCTTGATGAGTTTCAAATTAAGCTTATGCCCAAAGAAAGGGTTCAAATTGTACAAGAGGACTTTAATTTTCACATAACACCAAAAGAAGAGTCAATTACAAGCTAGTAAATCCTAGCAGCATTGAACATCAAAGTCTTTAAACCGTACAAGATGAAAGAAAAATAAATAAAGGCTAGCGTTACAACCCATAATAATGAGAATTATGCTGATGAGGACATCCGACATTGGAGAGTTTACTAGAGAAGAGGCCAGAGATCTACGACCATGATTACACTACTTAATTTCTAAGCTATTATTAGTATTTGATTTTTTATTGTATCTTTTTCAATTTTACCCTCACTGAACATCAAAGTCTTTAAACCGTACAAGATGAAAGAAAAATAAATAAAGGCTCGTGTTACAACCCACAATAATGAGAATTATGCTGATGAGGACATCCAACATTGGAGAGTATACTAGAGAAGAGACCAGAGATCTACAACCATGATTACACCACTTTATTTCTGAGCTATTATTTGTATTTGATTTTTTATTGTATCTTTTTCAATTTTACTTTTATCTTTTGGATTTACTAATGTATTTTAGCTATTTATAGCCCCCTCTTCTTCTTTGGAGGGGATGATGAATATTATGAAAAGAAAATTCTGCAATTTGTGTTTTGAGAGCTTGAGAGTTCTTGTGAGAGTTGAAGTATCTACGTGAGGGCAACATATTACCCATCAGCCGCAGGGGCGTCCGGGCTCGTGGTCCCTCTCCTCCACCAACTTCTTCCTCTCTCTTCTCCCCAAGCCGCCACCCCCTCCTTCCCTTCCTCCACTAGCCGAACCCTATTCCCAAACCCTCACCCCCCCCCCCTCCAAACCGCCGGCTCCTCCCTCCTCCTAGTTGTCGGCCTTCCACCTTCCCCCTTTCTCCCTTGGCCGAACCTCACACCCAAACCCTAAGCTACCCCCATCCACCCGCCGGCCCCCATCCCTCCCTTTGGATTCAAGTTTCCATACCAAGCATCCAAACACTTTCCTAATTTAACCCCTTTTAAATTTGGAAGGCTTTTAAATTCAGATTCAAATGAATTTAAATTTAAAATTATTTCCTAAAATAAAGAAAGTTATTTTAGGAAAACCCTCAATTCATGCTTTATTTGAATTTTAAATAGGAGTTGATTTAAATCTTCTTTCCTATTTTAATGTTCCAAATCTAGCAATCCATAACTCCTCCCATTAAATTCTTTCCCTAAACCTAGCTGCCAGCCCCACCTTCTCTCTCCTCTATTATTTCCTTTCCAACTTGGGTTCCCAATCTCACCAACCATCAAGGATCTGCCCCTCCTTCCCCTCTTTATTTTGGAGATTCAAAATTCAAATGTCTCCTTCCCCTCTTTATTTTGGATTCTTGATTTAAGTTGCATGCTACCTAAGCAAGATAATTAATTCAGATTTCCTCTAATTGATGCCCCTATATTAATTTGACCACTAAATCTGGAATTACTCCCCCTCCCTCTTCCCCTTTCCCCTTTTTTTGTTCTTTCCAATTAATTCTCTCAATTAGTTTCTCCAAATAAATTTCAGATTTGGAGGATTTGAACCACACAAGATTGCTGTCCAGAAATTTCAACAAGGCTGCCCTATTGTCCCGCTATCCGGAAGATCTCCCTTTGCTGTCCAGAAGTTCCAGCACCCCATAGTTTGTTGTCCACTCATGAATGGTCGATCCGAAGCTTGATCACGGCTTCGTATTTGACCATCAAGGATTAATCGACATTCACCGATCTCTATTCTTCGATATAGATCTTGAGAACGATGACTCCGTCAAAGAATACATGGAACGAATCCTCTTCTCCCTTCCAACCACTATTGATCAACATCAACCTCCCGTTCAGTGGCAACTCTCTTCTGAATCTTGACGAAGGTGAACTCTTCTCCGAATCTTATTTCTTCTTAGTCGTCCTCAATTATGGCATCATGAAGATTATGCAAGCTTTCTCCGCCTCCTCAATTATGGCATCATGAAGTGTGAGTGAGGGATCTTAATAGTGACTAGTCTAACTGTTAATCTATGGATTTCTTTTGAAAACCCCCCATAATGCAAAGCTTGATTTGAATTGGTTATTTTGTGCTCCTAACGATTATAGTGTAATCAATTGCCTAAGCTAGTCATCACTTTATTGTTTTCAATGTTCCGTTTAAATCGTTAGAAGTTGAATAATTGTTCTTATTCTTCATCAAGCATGTAATTCCATAATTCAACATAAACCCACGCATATAATTCTACATCATATGCATAATCCCAATCTTCAACAAATGTATCCCAAGAATAGAATTCTTATTGGTTGGAAAGCTGTAGAGTCATGAGATTGAGTCTATGATGCACCGACCCGGCACTTAAAGAAGGTATGCAGTGTCGGACAAGTGTTGGACACGGACACACGTCGGACACGGCATGGACACGTGTCCGACACGGCATTGGAGTGTCGCAATTTAAAAAATTAAAATTAAAATCGGACATGCGTGTCCGGTTATTAAATGAGGTACCGCTAGGTACATGCTCGGTACCGCTAGGTACATGCTCGGTACCGCTAGGTACATGCTCGGTACCGCTAGGTACATGCTCGGTACCGCTAGGTACATGCTCGGTACCGCTCAGTACATGCTCGGTACCGCTCAGTACATGCTCGGTACCGCTCAGTACATGCTCGGTACCGCTCAATATATGCTCTGTACCGCTTGATACATGCTTGGTACTGCTAGGTACATGCTCGGTACTGCTCAGTACCACTAGGCATAATTTATTTTTATCAAAATAAATGGAGTAGAATTTATTTTTATCAAAATAAATGAATGGATATTTCTGGGGTTTGAAATTGCACAATTGAGTAATGAGGCGTATTCTTTCTGTGAGTCAAGGTGTAAGCGTAGAGACATTTTAACGTGTAAACCTCAATATTAAATCATTAAATTAAGAAAAAATATGAAATAATAGGTAACATATTAACACCAAAGTAAGATATTAAAATAAAATCATAAAAAGTCAAAGGCCATTAAAAAACATACAAGGCTACAAAAATGATAACTAAATAGTCTCTCCTTCTTCTAGGTCAACATAAACAAGTAATCTTGGGTCATAATTTAGGAATTCAATATTCCTCCTCTCATCATTTAGAAAGTCTTCGTTAGAATTACTATTAATTAATTGCTTTGTTTCATATTTCATTACTAAAAGTTAGGAAATGAGTTTCCAATAACAAGAGGAGAGGCAATGGAGGAGAAGAAGTGAAGTTGTAACAGCAACAATGGCACAAGAGGATAGGGTGCAGGCGTGAGGGTCTTATGTCTACGAGATTTGTTTGATTATGTATAGTAAATAGGTTTAATTTAATATATAAAGTAAAAATATTTTTTAAAATTACATACACACTAATTTTTGAGGTTTATGCTTTTTTAAAATTGCACAGAGTCATGGGTTTAGGTGAGCCTCACCCCCATTAAGGCTTACGCCTCATCGTTTTATTTTTTTCAAAATTGTGTTGAGGCGAGCCTTTAATTGCGCAATTTTAAACCATAGATATTTCTGAAAGTAAAAATAAATTATGTACGACTTAAATATGATGTTGTAGTTCTGCTATGAAGAGGATATATCGATTAGAAAATGACATTTTAGTCCACTTGTTTTTTTTTTTATCTATATCATGTTCCTAAAGTAAAAGCTGCACAAGTTTCAGATTAAACTTTTACCCAAAGATAGGATCTGAGTTGAGTAAGAGAACTTTCTTTTGTGCAAAATAACAGAAGAAGAATCCACTACAAGTTAGCCTAGCAACATTAAACATCATACAACCTTACTAGATGAAAGAAAAATAAAGGAAGGTTAACATTGCAACCCACATAAATGAGAATGTTGCATGATAGTAATTTGCAACAAAAGTGCATTCCTGCCACAACTATAACTTATCTGAGACCTAAACAATATCGACATTAATCAAAGTGAAATTCCCTGCATGATTTTTTTTTTTGGATGTGTCCTCTTGCTTCTTTGCAAGGATTAGCACTTTAATAATTTGGAAGTAGAGCTCTTCTCCTTTGTGTAGTAGGAGGCATATACACACCTTGGAATAGTTTAATTTTTTATTGACTGAAGGCTAGGTGAACCCTTCTCAATAATAAAAATTACCAATAAGAAATGAAGGTCATAGAAAGCCGCACCAAAACTAAAAAAATGATAAAAAAAAAAAAATACAACATAAACTGGCTGAAGTTCTAGTTGGTAAACAAATATCCTCTATAATTTGTTAATTCTTATTGACTTTTTTGCTTTTGTCATGGATGTTCTTGCTAGACATTTGCAAGAGGATGTACCTTGTTGTATACTTTTTGGTAATGATATTTTTCTTGTTGATAAGAGTAGAGAGGGAGTTTATGAAAAACTTGAATTATGGATATCAATCTTAATGTTTAATGGTTATCGTTTGAGTAGATCTAAAACTGAATACATGGAGTATAATTTTAATAGTAATAGATATAGTGGTAGGATTGTGACATTAGGTGATCTAGTCATTAAAAGAGTCCACTAGATATCTCAAGTTTATTGTTCAAAGTGATGATAAAATTAATTGGGTTATTATTAGTAGAATTCAAGTTGGATAGTTGAAGTGGAAAAAATTATTATATAAAGTAGGCAAAATTATTGATTTCTAATCATGTGTTTTTTTTTTTTGGGGTTAAAAAAGTATCTAGCACTCTGATTGGAAGAGGATGCAATCTCCTCAAAAACAATGAATTACAATAAGAAATTAGGATGAAGAACACACCTACACTCTTTTTATTGTAAGATATATGAAAGAAAATAGTAAGGTATAATTGGATCTTCAATTGGAGAGGAAGATCCGGCTCTCCCAAATCCCTAGCTGCTGGCTAGAGCCCTCTCAAAAAAGACTACAACAAACACAAATCAACTCCACCCAAAATAGCAACATAGTTAGCCTTAAATAAGTTCCTCTTAATTCCCTCCCAAACCAGCCCTCTTTTTCTAAATAATTTTCTCTTAGATTTTGAATTCAAATTATATCTCTTTCTTTAAATAATTTCCTCCCAATCATAATTAAAACTTTCCTAAACAATCCCCCCTTGATTCCTCCTCCCTTTCCCTAAATAATTCCCTCTTAGATTTTGAATTCAAATTAGTTCTCTTACCCTAAATAATTCTCTCCCAATTATAACTAAAACTTTCTTAAATAATTTCCCATTGATTAAGAACATTTCTAAACAACTCCTCTTGATTAGAAAATTTCATACTTCCCTCCCAATCAAATCAGCCACATTTCCCTAAATAAATATTACTAATTCCCTCCCAATTTTTGTCTTCTATGATAAGTAATTAATTCCCTTTGAGTCCCCTCTCTCCTTGCCCACCGCCCACACTAGTGGGGCCCACAGTCTCAGCCACCTTTTCTTTAAGGTGAAACGAAGGATTCTGTTGTTGAAGCATTAGACGAATAGCTCTGAACTTAAAAACATTAGGTCAAATGATCTTTGCCTCCAGTATCTCCCTAATCAATATCTCGATCTCATCCTTCTGGAGTTGGGGATAATGGTCCGGATGAACATGATAGGAAATACTTGAGTTCACAAGTAACCCTATGGTAATACTTAAGTTCGCAAGAAAACCTATCCCAAGTTGGTGAACAAACAGCAACGAAACTGCTGTTTGCAGCAGGAAAACAACTCCAAACAGTGGAAAACAGCAAGAAATTGAGTAAAAATCTGAAGAAAATCAAGCAAATCACTTGTATTCCACTAGTAGGTGAAATAAGACAACAACCATATAAGATTCTTCAATTCGAGAGGAAGAGAACTCTCCAAAATCTCTTGCCAAGAAGACTAGAGCCCAAGCCTCCAAGAAGATCTCCAAATATCAGCCCAAATTCAAGATAAAACCCTAAATCCCCCTTCCCCCCCTAATTAACTCCAAAGCCCTCATACAAAATCCCTAAACAGCCCTTCAATTCAAATTTCCCCCCTTCCATTCAAATTTTCCCTCCAACACTTGAATTAAACCCAATTATCGGCCCCAAGGCTTCAGCCCCCCACTTCCCCCTTTTCGCCCCATGTGGGGCCCGCTTGGAATAAGTAAGGACCGGTCCATGTTGGACCAGTCTAGCCGGCCCAGTAGGGGCTGGCCTAACAGAACACTGATAGGTGAGACTGCTTCCTTCAAGATGATAGTATACCCGTGTTCCCACGGAGCAGGAAACCCCTTAATTGATTGGAATACCTCTCGATACTGTTGTAGGAGTGGCTGAACCATGTATGATGCATCTATATTCTCCCATCTTCTTTTCCTTCTAGATATTTCAGCTCCACCACAAATCACACTCCTTCACCCTTTCATCTCCTTGGAAATGGCTCTTCCAATGGCGTCATCTTATCTTATTCCCCCAAAATTTTTACCTCCGGATCCTCCCTCATCGTCCTTATATTAGGGTTTCCCCCACTTCACAATTCGGTCAATGTTGTTGTCTCCTTTGATGTTGTTGGTTGAGTGTGAAGCTTCAATAATTTCCTCATCTTCTCCAAGATGGCAAACTTCATATCGATCTTCTCATGGATTGCTGAAAATTGAGTTTGGAAATATGAAATCTTAGATTGCAAAATCAAATTTCAATTGTCTGATCTCCCCTTCCAACACTTCTACCTTTCTTCCCGCCGTAGGTACCCGGATATATGCTCTGATAGCAATTTAATAGGAAGTGGATGCAATTTCCTCAAAATCAGTGAACGACAATAAGAAATTAAGAAGAACACATTAAATTATTTTTATTGCAAGATATATTAAAGAAAATAACAAGATACAATTGGATCTTCAATTGGAGAAGAATATCCGTCTCTCTTAAATCTCTAGCCGCTGGCTAGAGCCCTCTCAAAAAAGACTACAGCAAACAAAATTCACCTTCCTCCAAAATAACAGCATAGTTAGACTTAAATAGGCTCCCCCTACTTCTCTCCCAAATCTGCCCCCTTTCCCTAAATAATTCCCTCTTAGATTTTGAATTCAAATTAGATCTGTTGTCCTAAATAATTTGCTCCCAATTATAATTAAAACTTTCATAAACAAGCCTCCCTTGATTCCTCCTTCCTTTCCCTAAAGTAATTCCCTCTTAGATTTTGAATTCAAATTAGATCTCTTACACTAAATGATTCACTCCCAATAATAATAAAAACTTTCCTAATAATTTCCCCTTGATTAAGAATCTTCCTAAACAACTCCCTCTTGATTAGAAAAGTTCATAATTCCCTCTCAATCAAATCAGCCCCCTTTCTCTAAATAAACATTTCTAATTCCCTCCCAATTTAGTCTTTTATGGTAAGTAATTAATCCCCTTTGAGCCTCCCTCTCTCTTTGCTCGTCGCCCACACTGGTGGAGCCCACAGGCTTAGCTGGTCTATCACACTCATGCCAAATGTTATCAATGGAAGAGGAGAAGAAAACATCCTAGAGTTTTTAGAAGTCTTACTTGTTGAATTCAATCATCAACGTGTGAGAAAATACCAAAAATATTATAGGGCTTTCTCCCAATGTTGGAAATAATGCAGCAATTGAAGAATATGCGAAAGCCTTGTTCAAATGTTTCCTTGTAGATGTCACATATAGCTAATTGGATGATGCCTTCATTAAACATTGAAAGATTGCTTGGAATGTTCTCTTATGAATAATCCAAGCTAGTATATAGTTTTAAAAGGAACAATAGAATTCCAAATCAAAGTTCATTAAGAGTAGGGGTGTCAATTTCGGGTCACGGGTCGGGTTCGGGTCAAACCCGAAATTGACCCGGCACTATTCGGGTTCGGGTCGACCCGACCCGTTTTTGCAAACGGGTCAATTTTCTGGACCCGAACCCGACCCGCTTCGGGTTCGGGTCGGGTTCGGGTCAACCCGAACCCACTATTTCAACCGCGGCAACTGGTTACGCGGGCGCGAGTGCGACGGCGGAACGCGGGCGCGAGTTGCGGCACAGCGACAGCGGGGCGGGGCGAGCCAGGCACGATGCGGGGCTGGGGCCGGGGCTAGCTAGGCGCGACGCGGGGCGGGGGCTGGGGCGAGCCAGGGCGTCGCAGCGGGGCAGGGCGAGCCAGGCGCGACGCAGGGCTGACGCGGGGCGCGGCTCGAGGCGGGGCTGACGCGAGTTATTGTGTTATTCCGGGTCAAATCGGGTTGATTTCGGGTTTTCGGGTCAACCCGAACCCGACCCGGTTTTACAAACGGGTCGAAATCTCTAACCCGAACCCGACCCGTTTCGGGTTCGGGTTGACCCGAACCCGAAATTTTCGGGTCGGGTTCGGGTCGGGTTTTCGGGTCGGGTCAAATATTGACAGCTCTAATTAAGAGTGCCCCTATATACATTAAGAATGAATAAAGGCATATAAACCCATTTGTTGAACGAAGCGAAATGAGAATGTCATGATTATTATATATGAGTAATATAATACGATTGGAGGGGCCAACCAACCCAACCATCTGGTCCAGCATGGACCAAACAAACCATCCAATTGGATGGAACTTAGAGCAGAAAACAGGGAAAATTCAGCCCCCCTTGTGGGGCTGATGTAGGCAAAAGGGGGAGGGGGGTCAATTCTTCTTGTCCATAGGCTGCTTGTTGTTCTCAGTTTGGAGATGTTTGCTGCTCACGAATTGGGCCTTGGCTGCTTAGTATTGAGCTCAAAATTCTGGATTTTACTTGATGTTAGCTCATTAATAGCTCAATGATTGGGGAATAAATGCACTTCCTAGCTTATTAAATCAAAAAGGTATGCTATTATTTCAAGCTCATTATTGAGGAGTTTATTGTGGAGTGGACTTGTGCCTCTTCCCCTTCCTTTGCCTTTTCGGTTTCTGTTGGCTTTTGTTGTACCCCTGGTTCTCCCTCTCGATTTTCTCCTCCTGGCTGCTTTTCCCGTGAACTGTTGCCTTGTCTTCTGTGCTGGCTCTTCGGGTGCCTTGCTGGCTGGTTTCCCCTAGCCTGCTGGTGGCTTTTTCGTGGATTGTTCTCTGTTTTCTGTGCAGAATTCCTGCTGGTTGCTGTGGTGTCTTTTGACCTTCTAGTTCCCTCTTTTAATGGGATTATTTAGTAGTTTTAGGTGGTTATTTGGCTGCCCTTTTCTTCTATAAATAGGAGATGTTTTGGGATGAAAAAAAGAATGTTATGTGAGTTATTTTGGAAGCCAAAACCTGCTGGTTTGTTTGGAAAAGCTAATCTGATGTAGGCAAAGGGGAGGTCAAAACAAGTTGAGTTGAAATTTTTGTAAGTTCTACTAGAGTCAGCTCATTAATGAGCCTCTTCTTATCATTCAGCTCATAATTTGTGTATTTATTGTCAAAACTAGATTCATTCCCCCTTAAAAAAGCTCGTCTCCTGATAAGGAAGCTTCAAAATTTCGGAGATCCGACATTTCAGACTCTTGGATTAGAATATCATACTTTTGTTTGATGGCTTCCATTTCTTGTTCAAATTCTGCTTGTAGTGAACGCTTCTTGGACTCGAATCTCTTATCACATAATTGCAGTTGTTCTTGAATCCTAAGTAGTTCGATCTGAATCAGGTTAGAAGAACTTTCTTGTGGCGAGGTCCATTCTTCAAAATCTTTTGGCTTACTTTCTTGCTTGCTTTCCACTTGATGTTTATCCATCTTGACTTAAAAAGACACAAGACTTAAGAAGACACAAACCTAGGAAGACACAAACCTAAGTACTGATATCAAATTGATGCAAGCAAAAATTTGGGAAAAGCCCCAAAATGTTTGCGAGAAGAAATGGAGACAAGATCGCAAGCTTTCTCAAAGAGGAAAGGAGGGAGAGAAGTTGGACAAAGCTTGCAAGCTTTTCCAAACAACAAACCCGCAGGTTTTGGCTTCCAAAAATAACTCACATAACATTTTTTTTCCCATCCCAAAACAACTCTATTTTATAGGTAAAAGAAGGAAGACAAACAGCCATAACACCTCCAACCAAATCCAATCAAATTTGGGGAAATGAAAGGCCAAAAGTCACCAAATGAAAGGCCAAAAGACAGCAAAATCACAGCAGAATTTCTGCACAGAAAAACAGGGAACAATCCACGGAAAACTCACCAGCAGGCCACGGGAAACCAACCAGCAAGGGACTCGAAGAGCCAGCACAGGAGACAAGGCAACAGTTCACAGGAAAAGCAGCCATGAGGAGAAAACCGAGAGGGAGAACCAGGGGAACAGCAACAGCCTGCAGAAACCAAGAAGACAAGGGGAAGGGAAGAGACACTAGTGGGGAAACCAAAGAGTCTTTAGAGAGGGGAATAAAGGAGGGGAAATGAATCTAGTTTTTGCAATAAATACACAAATTATGAGCTGAATAATAAGAAGAGGCTCATTAATGAGCTGACTCTAGTAGAACTTACAAAAATTTCAACTCAACTTGTTTTGACCACCCCTTTGCCTACATCAGGGGCCCAATAAAGTTGTGATTCATTATGTTAGGAGGAGGAATAAGGAGCGAAGGTTTGTTACTTTTTCCCCATTTATGTGTACATTATTCCTTAATTCTTCATCTAAACAGTGAAGGATATTTAATTGAAGGCAAAAGAAGAGATTGAATGTAGAAAGGAAGAAATTGAAGGAAATGGAGGAAGTTTTTGGAAACGAAGAAGAAGAGAGCATTCATTTCTACAGTGAGTAGAAAACTTGAAAAATAGTAAATTTGTTTCTTAAATCTGGTACATATATATATATATATATAAGTTATATTTACTCAACATGAACAAAATTCTGCAAATTGGTTTTTTTTTTCCGTGTTGTCTTTGGGGCTATTTGGTGCTTTGCCTTTGTTATGCCCTTGATTCTTTTAAATACATTTAGGCATACAGTGCTATGATTCCTTATTATTAGGAGTTTCAATTAGAACTCTAGTATAGTAGATTCTTCATCTATTCACGTCAAGTTTTGACTACTTGATTTGCTCATTAGTGTCTTATTTAATAGACCTTTCTTTAATAAGTCGATTTCTTCGTATTTATGGAACTAAATGTTGTTCCTCATTTTTTAGTCATAAACATCTCAATTCCCATGTCCCGCCCCACCACTTTACCTACGAAGAGATATCTCTGCAATTTGGAAAGCAGTTGCATTACGTTGAATCGCTGTCTTATTCAAGTTTTCTGAAACAGTTAATTGTCTGGTTTTATGTGGTTTTAGGTTTTCTCCACGACCAGTATTTGCAGTTCGAATGCTTGACAATTGGTCTGCTGTTCATATGGAATCCTGGAGGAAATCATCTCAATTAAAGTCTGTATTTGCAGATTTTTATCCAAGATTGATTTACCGTTCTTATCAAACACATAAGCTGATGATTAAAAGGCATTCATCAATTTCTGAGGCATTTATGACATCTGAAACAAAGGAAACAGCGAGTAATGTCCTTGTTGGAAACGAAAAACTTGGCGTATTGCTACTCAATCTTGGAGGTCCTGAGACCCTTGAGGACGTGCAGCCTTTCTTGTTCAATCTTTTTGCAGATCCGGTAATAAACACTCCTTGGACATCCCTATTTTAGGATGGACTTCTCTCCTTGAAGGAGGAATCATCATTTTCCTCCTATTTGAATTTACAGATACTATGACATTCAATTGTGAGGTTGAAATTTACAGTCATCTTTAGCATCATTAAAGCTAGTTAAAATTTTCTAAATGTTATCTTTAGTTGAATTATAAGATGATTGTGGTTTAAATGTCTAGAGATTATCACATGATTTGGAATTAAATACATGGTTGTTGATGATATTTTTATTGCATTCGAAGTTTTTATTACTGAAATGCATGGGTAAAATGAAATGCATGGTTGTTTGATTGTTCTTATTTTTTATATTAATGTTGATTTATTGAATTATTAAGAAAATTGTTGAAACTTTATCCATAAATAATTTTCATATTATAGATCATACTGAATAGTGAAATCTTTGAGTTAAAATTATTGTATGTATAAATATGTTGAAGGCATAGGTCTTGGGTTCAAAACTTGATGGCTGCGGTATTAATGATTTTGCTTGAGGGGAGGGAGGGAGTTATTCATATTTAAAATATGAAAATTAATTAAAACATATTCAAAAATTATTTTTTCTTGGATACATACGATGGTCTACTGTTATGGCTAGCCATTTGATTTGTTCTTCTATCATTGTCCTTGTTCTTGCTGTTTATTGCTGAGCTTTGGAGCTGGTAGGGTTTTATATGGGCAGCATGGGTCTAGGAGAGAGGAGGAATTCATCCCTCCTATTTGGTATGATTAAGTTATTGAGCAATCATGTTTTATTGATCTATTATAACTAACTATTAACTAAGTTGCTACTTCGATATCTAGTTCTTTTACTTGCATAGAATTTAACAATTTTTTATTCGCTCGAATATTTTGCTTTGATTCTTATGTTTCACTTGATCGTAATGCAACACTTAAAGTAACTTTGTGCCAAGTTTTGTTTGAATGGTTAGTATGCCATGTTTAAGATTAAATAAATGCATTTACAACCTTATTTAATGTTTTGAAATTTCATCCCTCCTATCCAGTGCATCATAATTACAAAAAATTTGTAGGACATCATTCGTCTTCCTAGGCTTTTTCGGTTTCTTCAGAAGCCATTGGCGCAATTTGTTTCTATTGTTAGAGCACCAAAGAGTAAAGAAGGATATGCTTCTATAGGAGGTGGCTCCCCGCTTCGGCAGATAACAGATGCACAGGTGTGTATATTGAAAATTTGCTATAGCTTTTATTTGTTACGTACATTAACGTATTTCACACTTAAGTTAATTTTTTGAATGTTGATTTACTTGTAAATTGTGTATAGATCATTGATACTTGCAAAAATGTAAGGCCTTTTTTTTTTCTTTGGATGACATGCCTTATGCCAAGTTGGTGACCACATTTTTAAGTGTATGCCATGGTGGGACTAAATTGGATTTGATATACATAAAAATGAATCATTATCATGATCATCCTCCTCATCGTCAGCCTCATCCAAACTATTTGAAACCATCTTTATGAATCCTCATTGCTTATTATTCATGCATTCTTGTTAAGTGTTGTCATGTTCCCTTTGGTCCATCATTTAGTTTCTTATTCTTCTAAATTAATTTTCTTTGCTCAACTTCTTCTACTCTTTTTTGTCATCATTATTATAATCATTAGTAACATTAGTCTTATCCCAATTATTTGGTGTTGACTTTATGAATTCTCATTTTCTACTATATCCTACTAAGCGTTATCTGATGTATGAAAC
Organism: Dendrobium nobile; assembly: GCA_022539455.1. NCBI lineage: Eukaryota > Viridiplantae > Streptophyta > Magnoliopsida > Asparagales > Orchidaceae > Dendrobium > Dendrobium nobile. The sequence continues at coordinate 81,888,318 of CM039726.1, read as the reverse complement.
CTCTTATTCACCAATCATTTTGAGCAACATATTGCCCATTTTGCCTATTTTACCTTTGCTTTACTTTAATGACTTCCTAATGATTCCACACTAACTTCAACAATCCATCTATTTGGCATATTTATGCCCCTTGTTGTATAGTTTTAAATCACTATTTTCATCTTGCTTATATTTAATAGATTTCACTCCGACCAATTTTTTAATTTAATTATCCTTAAGTCATCTTTTTTTTAATTTTTATTTTTTTTATTTTGCCATTAATTTGTATTTACATTTTGAGTTTTGCTAATGTCAACTTAACTATGAATGACATTTTTTTTACGAAACATCTAAATCTATATAATATAGCCGACTAATTGTAGTTTTGAACTCTATATTTAAATCTTCATGATACCTTCTTATCACATAATACTTCTAAGCCATTTATTCATTTTAAGCACTCAATCTTAACTCTAGAAGGCACATTGTTTAGAAGTTTTATCCACTTATTAAAATTATGCATGATATACTTAGTCTTTGCTCTAGTAATTCTAAGCCCTTTATCTTTTAAATATTTTTTCAATTATTCTTTTTTTTTTCATTTTGACTTTTCTCTTGTTGAATGGAAATGTTATTTGATGAATATCTTTAATAAATTCATCTTATTGAATGGAAATGTTATTTGATGAATAAATTTCTCTTGTTGAATGTAAGCATCTATATAACAGCTCTTTAATTACTCCACAAATAGTAATACTAGTCAAATATTTATCACGCATATCTTTGATAACATCAATACCTCTTTAACCCTTTTTTCTATAATGCACTTAAAAAAATCTCGATCATTTGCCTTCTCAAGATTATTGGAAAGTTATTTAAAGATTCTTTGTTTGCTCCAGAACTCACATATTAGACCATCATGGCTTGAAACCAACTTTATCATCCAGAACTTATTTAATTTTTTCAAGTCATTGACCATAATTTCATTTTATTTTAATATGCTTGATTTCTTTATAATTATCATAATCTTGGAAATTCATAAGCTTAGTTTCTTAAATATTGCTATCAAATTGTTGCTTCTGCAATCATTTGCATACTGTCTTTAAAATTTCATTAAAATGATTTGTTATCCAAAATATTGCAGAATTCCCCATATTTTGTTATCCAAAATATGGATCTGAAAGTTTACATTTATGCTTATTTTATAGAGCCGACTCCACTATTTTCAGATGAATCTGTCACATATCTCATATTTTTTTTCATTGTCCTCTTCCAAAATAATTTTTTTTAAACTCCTGTTTATAAAATTCAGAAAGTAACATTTTTCATCTTTTCTCGATGTCTTCATTTTTTTGGCATGCATATATATATACGCGCGCGCGCACACACATGTATTAATGTGTGTATATATATCTTTAATATACCTTTACCGAAAAAGAATCGCTGCTATGTAGGGCTAAGAATATTATCCTTGAGCATGATAAGATATATCCTTCCGATAATCTTATGAAGTAAAAAATTCAATCGGGTACACAAGTCAATTTATTGTTGATTTTGGTGTACATCTTCATTGTAAGCCATATTCTCCTCTCCTTTCACCTAGTCACTGTCCCTCCTTTTTTGAATTATTTATTTATTTTGTATGAACAGGTTTACCTTTTTTAATATATAATATCTTTGGAGGAGTCTATACATACCTTCAATATGTGAATAGAGAGCAATAAAAGTGAACAGTTTTTCATATTTATATTCTTCTACACTCTATATGGCCTTAAATAATCTGCTCGTATCTGGTTTGGCAGATTCTTCAAATATATTAAAAAGTGTGATTACACTCGGCGTCGAGCTGATCACACTCTTTCTATCATGCATCCACCTATAGGAAAAAAGACCATTTTGACCATGTATGTAGATGATGTTATTGATTGATGGCCTCAGGGAAGAGCTAATCAGATTAAAAGGGTCTTTCGCAAATGAATTATGGTAAAAAACTTGGGAATCTAAATTATTTTCTTGTTATGAAAGTGACATGATCAAAATGAAGTTTTGTTATTTCTCTAAGTAAGTATATTCTTGATTTACTTTTAAGAAACATGAATGGTAGAATGTAGCCCTCAGAAATTTCAATGGATTCTATAAAGAAAATTGGGATCACTACTAACATCACTCTGTCGATAAAGATAGGTATCAATGCCTTATGGACAAACTCATATGCCTCTCTCTCACCTATTATGATATTGGTTCCTTGTTTGTGTTTTATGCCACAATATGGACAATCCTACTCAATACCACATAGAATTTATTAACCGCAGTCTAAGATACTTTAAAATGATATAAGAAAAATTCCTTTTATAAAAAAAGTAATCCAACAAAGAAAATTTCACAGTTATTGATTGGGTTGGAGACATACTAGTTTGAAGATCCACTTCTATCTATTGTAACTATGTATGGGTAAATCTGGTTATTTGAAGAAGAAAAATATGTCTCAAGAAGCAGTGTTGATGCTAAGTATATTGCAGTGACACTTGGTATTTACAAAGGAATGTGATTAAAAAAGATGTTAGAAGAACTGAATTATCATGTGAAAAAACGAGTAAAAATGTATTGTGACAATAGGGCTGTAATAAGTACTATAAAAAATGCTGTCCGCCTTGACCAGACTAAACACATTCAGATAGACATTTTTTCTCAAAAAAAAAAGGAAAATGGATTACTCTCATTAAAGCTTTGCACTAGATGTGTTCTGATAAACCAGACTCCTGGCAGTGTAAGCAAACAGAGTAGATGCTTCCTATCACGAAACCAAAATGATTTACTATAAATCAAATACTACCTTCACTTTTTATCAAGCAAGTTGGAGGCAATATCAATAACTTTCTGGTGCAATAACGTGGAAAATTTAGCTTGCACAGATGCATGAGTATCCTTTTAAGAGGCTGTCGGGTTTGGTGAAAAATTGATGCATAAAGTGTGTACTTTTTTTTCTTTTTTTTGACTTGAAGTAAACTTAGTGGAAGAATTTTTTTTTTTAAAAGACTCCATACTTCATTTCATTCACAAGTGAATGCAGCTTAACATAGCCACATTTACTGGCATGCGTTTCTTTATTCTGCATTCCGCAAGCAGAACCTCTAAATGTAAGTCCAGAGAATTAGCTATGAAGGAGCGATGAGGATGATTTCAGTCCCAATATAGTTCAAAGGCTGCACAAAATGTTTGCATTCTTCAGTATATGTTTTGAAAAATGTACCTTCTGTGGTTTTTTAGTAACCAAATTTTGTGGAGAGAAAAATTTTTTTTTTTTGTTTTTTGCTCGGTGTTCATGCCTGTGATATTGATAATGATGCTCTAAATAATTTGGCTAGCTGGCATTATGTTTAAGCAACTGTGGCATGATTGCTACTTCTGACTAGAACAGTATTCATTGCAATTAATGGTTAATTTTTTTCATGTTTCAGTTCTCAATTCATAACGCAGTATTGATTCTTTTTTTGAAGTTATGAATGGCGAGGTAATGATGTTTATGCTTGTAGTTTAGGCAGAGGAATTGAGGAAGGCTTTGTGCGACAAAAATGTTCCAGCAAAGGTGTATGTTGGAATGCGGTATTGGCATCCGTTCACTGAAGAAGCTATTGAACAGGTTGGCATTTGATTAAATCTAATTTTCACAAAGCTTAGGCCTGTTACACTATTTCGTGCATGTTTTTTTGTACTCTTATATACAGCTTTGTACCATTTGTTGTGTAGTAGTAAGTTGAAACTAATACTGCTAGGTAAAATAAGGTTTGTTGCTGGTCTTTCTAGGAGGCCAAACACTGGCCACCAAGCTCTGAAGTAGTTGAATAACTTGGAACATTGAGCATTGACAATGCATATATTTCCAAAACTCGTACTTGCTATTTGCATTTAAACATTTAATTATGGCTTTAAAATTAAACATCATCACATGCTATAATGTGGCTGAAGTTTGCTGATCTATTTTTCCATCTACATAGAGATATAGGAGATTCTGATGGGGAGTTAGTGGTAGTGGGAGATTTAGGATTGGTGGAAAGCTAAGAATATTGTTTAGGATATCTGGACAGATTTATTGCTGATTTAGTTTTTATAATGGTTGGTCAAGTTTTCTTTGATGCAAAAGGATGGGGACTTCCATGTCAGAGGTTGGGGATGTTAGCTAATTAATGAAGGTGATTTTAGGTTAATTGGATTAGTACCAACAACTGAACAAGGTGATTTAGGGTTTTATGCAAGGTGTATGGCTCAGGTTTAGCGAGAGTTGAACTAGATTAAGGCTTTGGAAAGGTGGTGGGAATATAGGAGAATATGAGAGAAAGATAGGAAATGATGATATGTTAGGGTTCACAAACCTTAACTGTGGTTTATTCATAAATCAATCCAAAAGTTGATAGCATCAACTCCTTTTAGACATATTTTTGTTAGAGATTAAAAGTTACTTTTCATTGAATCAGTGTGTGTATGCACAAAGAGTATATGAAGTGCTATGCAAAAAGAGTGAAACTCATAAAGAAATATTCCTAATTTCATCCTTGAAAATTCGTCCATAGGCAAGATCTCTCTTTATTAGAAACAAGTAATACCGCTCCAATTTAAATAATTCAATCAAATGTTTGATTGCTTCTTTTGAATTTTTAATTTAAGCTAATTTATATGATTCCAAAATAGGCTATAATGTTTAAAATATTTCTTCTAAACAATATATGATGATCCTTCTTGTTGAATCCAAATTTTTTTGTAGGCGACACTTGACTTTACTATCAGGTCTACTTGAAGACCATAATACCTGTAAGCAAAAATGGAGAGGATATAAGAGAAGTAGAGGAAGGCTAGAGATCTCAGGCAAGTAGAATTTCCCAGCTACACCATATTCTATATGTATGTTGATATTTGATTGGTGGGAGAACTGGGACGGAGGATTCATCTTTGGGTGAGTGAAGCAATGCTGGGATGGTATGGGCGAATAGCGTAGAGGGTGAGCTCGATGATGATAGATGTGTTATGGCTGGCGACAAGTTGGACGAACTCTATAACGATAGATTGGTTAGGAGTTATGGCCTTGTTTTGAGTTGTGGATCACTGTGGAACAATAGGCGAGTGTATTGAGGAAGTCGAGGTTTGATGTGGTGGTGAGCATTGGTGGGGTGAGTAGTGTGTCTTAGGTGAGAGTCTTCTTGTAATCGAGCTTAGGTGAAGGGCGATGCTTTTACAATGGGAGTTGGTGACTGAGATAGTGACAAATGACAAGTGATTCGCCTAAAATAGTCCTTGACTCACCTCGTTTAGGGCGAACAGCTTGTTTAGTTCGGGCAACTATTTAAAGGATGTCGTCTTAATAGTGAGTGTTTTAATCATGACCCGATCATTGCCTGTTATGACACTTGTGAAGGCATTATACATATGCATTTAGTTCCTCAATTCACTCGGCCTTTTGATCGGCAAGTGACGAAAATGACAAGTGAATGAAATTAAATGGATTGAATCATATAAATAAATGTGTATTTACTCCCATAGTTTTACTATAGCCTCGGAGACTACGTTGTCCCAGCGGTGATGATGTGATGACAACATCTACTTTGGCCTTATAAATTGGTGGCTTGTGCATTGTGAGAATCACACATTGCTGTGGCGATTATGAGATCGAGTGAGTTCAAGTAAGCTTAAGTGAGAAGGATGAATCTCGTTGCGATAGTTCGCTCTCATGTGAAGGCTTCGAGGAAAGTTGCCCTTCATGAAATACTCGATGAGCATATCACGAAGAATGTGATTGCTTTTGCGGGTGCCTCATCGAGTAAGGAGATATAGGTTGTCCATATCTCACTGGTCATGGGATCAATGTCGTTGTCACCTTGCTGACTGAGTGAATTGAAATTATGGGGCTCTTGTTGAGCAAAAATGTTGGAGTGGTTGTTGAGCCAATTTCTGTTGAGAAGGTGAGCTCTCCTTCGAGTGCTACATTAATGGAGGAGGAGGATGAGTCCCTCTTGCAAGTATTGAGGAGGTGATCCTTGTTAGGGAAGGTTCTACAGGGGGTGCAAAAGACGTTCCCTCTGTTGGCAAGAGTGTGGTTGTGGTATCGCCACTTCTAGGGTCAAGTAAGCCAAAGAAAAGCAAGTTCGATTATTTAAAAATATCATTATTAAGAGAGAAGGTAGTTGTTGTGTGAGAGCCCAATGTTGGCGACATATGACCTTTACAAAGGGATTATCTTGCGAAATCGACTTCTGATTGTCCCCCTTAGATTCCTTGAGTTGTATCCTGATGACGGGGTGTCGATCATAATGGAGCCTCAAAGTGTGGAACCTGCCCAGGCGGTTGCGTCGACGAGGTAGCGGGAAGTGCTGCTGAACAAGGGGGTGTCATCAAGAAGGTCAGAGTAGACTAGCTAGAATCCACAATCATTGAAGCACCGGTCGAGGTAGTCATAGAGGAAAGAGTAGAAGAAACTGCTGTGGTGATGCCCGCAGTGCTTCTTGAGGATATTCATTAAGCGAATGATATCTCCCTAGAGCTTTGGTGGGTCCAGTGGCCAGCGAGGAGAGGTAGTGTCTATGGGACTCACTCAGTTGGGGAGGGAGGTGTCCGAGTTGAAGTAGAAGGTCAGGCAGATCAGTCGCAATCATTAGGTGATGAAGATGTTGGTTGGTGTTGCCAGGGGAGAGATGAGAGCGGCTATGTTAAAAACGAAGATGTCCAACTTCTTCTTTGGCGGCATATTCATGCTGGATTACTTAGAGAGTGTTAATTGCTAACACAAGAGGCGTCTAGTGATTCTTTGTGTAGATGATGCGTGAGGGCTAGTAGACTTGCCCTCTTGGTGATGTACTTTTTTACCTGTAATTCATGTAGTAAAGCTTATTTAATGTTCATTGCTTGCTCGTTCGTTTTCCCTAATTATGACTTTTATTTATTTATTAATCTTTTTGGCTTTTGTTGTATGAGGAGTTCTATATCGTAAGGCGAGTAAGCTTAATATGTGAGTGTTAGGAATGAGGTCGCTGAGATGAGTGATGTCGCATCCTATTTGACCCTCTATAGTAAATCAGTAAATCTAGAGTGTAACAAAGGAGAATCTGCACAGACCAATCTCTTACTAACACCCATCCTGAAATACTTCTATCATGACCAATTGAGTAGGAAATGGTCAATCCACACTTTTCCTAAACTTAAAGTTTTTTTCAAAACTTAATAGTAGAATAAATATTTCATAACTGTAAGCATATTTAAACACATCTAGTAAATACATCAAATACAGAGCTTTACTAAACTTTAAATAACATTTACATATCCAAAAGTGTGTACAACTTCTATATACACCTAAAACATATGTACACAAAAAAGCACTTCTCACTCTGCATAGAGTTGGAAGAAGCACTGAACTATTACAGGATCATCCTTGTTCAGACGTTTCCGAACTCGATGGCGATTGTGATCTCCTTTGCCTCGTACCTGTGCGAGCGCAAGTTGCAATGGTATTTGAATCTTTTTTGCTATATCTTTGTTGTCAAGGAGACTAAGGATAGATTTGTGTAGTTCTTGTTGACCGTGATGAAGGCAACGGGCCTCGTGAATAAGGTTTGAGACTAGGAGGCGAAGTTTGTGGTGGTACAAAGTGTGGTCACGTGGACCCTGCCGACTTGCTCTGTTGCCTTCGTGAGGAAGAAGGCAAAGGTACACGATCTTTTGACGAGTGAGTAGAGGACTCAGATGAGGAGGATGGCGCTGGCGCCTAAACCCAACTTGCTATGTGATACCCTCTTTTTTTTTTTCTTTTGGCCGATTGGCCAAATAAACCTTTTAAAGAATTTTTTTAGTAAAGAAAATTTTCTAAGTTTTGGATTCACCTTTTCTTATAGTGCATGCTTGTAATGAGCACTCACGCTTAGATTACTGTAAGGGCTGACACCGGACCGGAGGGGGCTCGACGAATCCACGTCGACAATCCGGTGACACGACCAAGAACTCCTTCTTGGGGGAGGGATCACCACCTGAAATCCTTCAGGATACAGAAACCCAAAACAAGAGTAAAACTACTCAATTCTTATTCATCTCAAATCTAATCTCTATTACAAGTAAAGGCTCCTATTTATAGAAAATGTAACGCATAATTAGGCTACACTTAAAACAAAAGAGAGCTAATTCTATGTAGCCATATACGCTACCAAAAGAAATAAAACTAGACTAAAGTTTAATCGGATAAACCAGCTCAGCTCCGGCGTCATACTACCGGGGTAGGAGGAACTTCAGGCTCATAGGATAATGTCCGGTTGGCCACCATAAGGAGGTGGATTTGGTTGGCTAAACCGATCAGGATAGGTCCCCCCAGTGTCATTCTTCCCATCTAGAAGAGACTTCAACATAAGGTGAAGTCGTAGTAATTCATGCAAATGACACTCTTCAAGAGTTGAATTGGACTTGACGGCAATCTGATCAACTATGTAAATATCCTCATCCACAACGATCGACACCAAGGATTTTGTGTCGGAATGTATGAAGGTGCCAAGGTGATTGTCGTGGTCCGGTTTGGTCATACCAATTTCGCTATCAGTGACGGTGAGCATATTTGTTGTTTTATCAGGAATGATAGGAATGCTACTCTCCAAAGGTGTATCCACCTTGCTCTCATCATCATCATCATATGCGGGTTGCTCTAGATCAAGAACTTCATTGAACATGTCGTCATCGTACACGTCATACACGGGTTCATTCAAGATTGGCAAAGACGACGATTTCGGCAACGGATCTTCAACTTCTTCGAAGTTGAACTCGATCGAGGGTGGGATGGAAGAGATTTGATCATCTGCAATGCCCTCGTCGACGCCGTCGGTTCGTAAGGATTTTGTTGGAACGAAGGATCTTGAAGCCATTGTGGCAGCATACTTGCCTCGGGCAACATTACGGTCCCGGCCAAGGGAGCTCAAGTTTTCCCTTCGTTCAATCCTTGATAGTCGTAGTTTGAGTCGTGCCAATTCTTGTAGTAGATCTTCAATTTCTTCTTCTTGCAGTGGTTGCTGATAATTTCGACGAGGTGACATTTTCTAATGTGAAACTTGCTTGAAATCTTCCTGTTGTCGCCGGCAATGCAGAAATAGGTGCTGGACGGCACCCTATGGTGTGAGGAATGAATTGGAACGGTACAAATTAAAAGATCAAGAAGAAGCTTCAATTTGCGATGTTGACAGAATCCCGGATCTCCCTACACCTCTGTTCCTTCCTCTCCTCTCAATATTTTGGAGAAATCCAAGAACGTCTATTGTAGACTAGAATAGGATAGGCACTAATGTTCTGCTTCTTGGAAACAGCTCTCAGATGTGTGTAAATGGTTGTGGAGGATGACCCACAACAGCTATTTGAAGTTTTTTTTTTTTTTGTTCTTGAGTTGTTGTCTTGAAGTCCGCTGGAAGAAGACAACCTCTTCCTAACTTCTGGACCACCCTTCTTGGTTGCTGGAAGGAGAAAGAAACAACCAACAAAAAGAAAAATACTCCCAGCTTTCTTCTGAGACGGACAAGATGGCTGAGCCCGGTGGCGACGGTGAAGCTCGTCTTGAGCGCGACGGCGATGGCAAGACTCTGCTTGAGCCCGGCAGCGACGATGAAACTCTTCTTGAGCCCGGCGGGTAGGGACGACGACACTTTGGCGAGGAACTCTGGCCGTCGTGTGCGGACAAACCTTGGATAGGTTTGCTGGAAGAGAAGACCACCACCGTTTTGGAATAGGGGAAAAGCAAGAATGGTCTCCGTTGGAATGAAGGCTGAGTTGGAAATTTTCGTTGCTATCTGTTGAACCTTGAACGGACTTGGCTTCTTCCACCAAGGTCGATTCGCCACCGAAGACGGGAGGCCACCAAATGACGGCGGAGGCGACACGGCGATGGACAAGAATGCCAGCAACTTGCCGGCTCTGATACCAAATGACACAGGACCGGAGGGGGCTCGACGAATCCACGTCGACAATCCGGTGACACGACCAAGAACTCCTTGGGGGAGGGATCACCACCTGAAATCCTTCAGGATACAGAAACCCAAAACAAGAGTAAAACTACTCAATTCTTATTCATCTCAAATCTAATCTCTATTACAAGTAAAGGCTCCTATTTATAGAAAATGTAACGCATAATTAGGCTACACTTAAAACAAAAGAGAGCTAATTCTATGTAGCCATATACGCTACCAAAAGAAATAAAACTAGACTAAAGTTTAATCGGATAAACCAGCTCAGCTCCGGCGTCAAGGGCACTCGCCCACGGAAAGAAAACTTAGAGTTTTAAACAAAGAAGAATACAAAAATTATAAGTGTCCTTGACCATAAGACAATGAAGAATATAGTCTTGAGATAATAAGCTTAACTCGTCAATGTTAAACATAAATAACAACTTGGTAAGTAATATGTAATAACTTATTAAATATTAAAAATGAGAGATGTGTGTTTTTGCCGAACTTGCGGCTCACAAAAGTCGGACTAGTCATTTTGCGAGTGCAGTAGATCTTGGCGAGAATAGTGTTGTGCTTAGGCCTTATTTGGATCTTTGGTATTTGTTCACTAGATAGTATGATAGCCATGATAATGTTTAATGAGATAGTCCTTGACTGGCCCAAGCAGATTTAATAATAATTATGTAAAGTTGCTTCGGTCTGTGTGAGTTGGCTTTAACTCTAATGATAGTATAGCTCATTGCTTTCATGCGAGAATGGTGTTCGCATAGGTAACCACCTAGGCTTGTTGATTGTAGGAGCTACTCATTGCAGATCTTGTCGCAAATGGAGTTGTCCTACAAGATTGTTCACAATTATTAAGTACTTACTATCGCCTTTATTGCATGATCACTAAGACTCACCATTTATAGGGGGCTTGTGCATTACTTATTGCGGATCTTGTCGCAAAGGGGGATTTGGCCTATAGTGACTGGCAGGTTTGCTGTGGGAATTTGACAATTGACCTTTCTGGTGAGTAGTTAAACTAACTGGGTAAGTATGAAACATTGCTGCCAATTATTTGAACATTAAATTAGTGTGCCTAATAATCAATTTTTACTACGTGTCTATGAAAATAGTCACTTCTTTTCCCTGCATCGTTGTTTGTTGTATTCGGGTCACTTTACTGGTGATGACGTGTCAATACCTTTGCAGCTTTTTCATAAATACGAGGCTGGTTAGAAACACATACTTCCTAGCAACTGCTCATAAGGTCTCCATGAAGAGTATGACTTGTGGGCGAATTGAGCTCGCGACTATTGGTATAGTCACAGGTTCTAGCATGCTGCCAAAGATTCGGTTTGTGATTAGTGGGAAAGGCAAAAGAAACAATATTTTTTTAGAAATCATTTTATCATATGGAGGAATACCTAATGTGGGGGGTGAGTCATCGAGTAGCTTGACCAATGTGCTGAAGAGCAACGGGATTGCTCTCTTGCCATCTCTTCTGACACGACACTTCTCATTAGATGATATTGAGCACGAACGAACACCTTTGGGGACATTGTGGCATCGCTACAGGGCAGGTGACTGAGTTCTTTCTAAAGGAAAATACTCCTACCAAAAGCCCTATTGTGGTGTCATTTCTTTACCACAAGCACCTAGAAGAAAAAGTTAAAGGTGGGGTGAGTGGATCAGCTGTTAAACCATGCTTTCCCTTTTGTAGCTTCTTTATGTATTGCCCCCTAAAGGCATTTGTATATGTACCTATTTTGAGTGAAAGAAAAATTTTTGTTGTGTTTTTTATAACTATTATCATTATTGTATTTCTATCTTGTTTGAGCACTCTCTTTATCTTATGTTTTTACCATATGTTGTGTGAATTTATCGTGCAGAATAAAGAATCTCAAAGTACTGATGAGACTCAATAGGTAATATGATAATGGGTTTGCCTAAGTTGAGCAAGTTCCTCTATAAAAAATTAAGGTGTTTGAATCCTGACGCGTTGTAGATACTTGTTAGACAATAACGGGTGGACCTATCTTGAGCGGCGACTTTCTTTCACTTGGGGGGTTTGGCTCGTCTACAAGTCTTTGTGCTTGGGGGGCTTGACTCTCCTTTAGGGAGTAGTTTAACTTGCTTCCCAGATCTTGCTTCATTAGTGCATAATCGGTATCTAAAAGCTTTGATGAATTCTCGTCCTTAGTTTCACTTGAAACTCGCTCAAGCTTTATTGGAAATCGGGGTGAGCGCCTCATGCATTTTTTTATGATTATGCTTGTAGTTATATGATTCTCACATAGAACAAAGATATAGAGAGATGTGAATATTTTTAGGTGCATGGTTTGACCTACCCCTTAATGATGTATGGTTGCCAGCTTGCTGAGTACTAAGTTGCAAGTTATTGTATCTGCTTTCTTCACAACGAGATCGTTAGGTCGGAAGGTCTTCTCCCTTTGTTGTACCTAGTCATTCTTCTCTTCACCTCTTCCTGCCTGAGGTCGGCTTTCACCCTTAACTCTTATAATAGATCTGTTGCCATTGGTTGCCTTGCACTCGGTGAATTCTCTTCCTTCATAGTTAGCGGCATTGACCATACGCTGATTGTGTAGGTTGAACTTGAGAGGCAGTAGGGCCTCGACGCCGTGGAAGAGCTAGAATGGCTTATGCCTAGTCATTGATAATGGGGTTGTCCTAAGTGTCTAAAGGATTAAGGGAAGTGTCTCAACCCATTTTCCCTTTGCACCTTCCACCTTAGGAGATCCAGGATTAGCTTATTGGTAGTTTCAACTTGGTTGTTGGTCTGCAGGTGGTGGACTGATGTGAACTTGAAGCAAATCCCTTGTGAGTGACAAAAAATCTTTTAGGCTCTAGTCGGCAAACTACGGCCAACTTTTGTATTGATAGTCCCCATCTTCAAGTACTCAATGAAGTGGTTGAATGAAGTGGATGGTTTATCAATGAAGTGGAATATCTTAAAAACTCGAAAAGACAATTGACCTCATTCTACATAACTTCCTCTTCCTCGATAGTCAGCCTCGCAATCTGTACGGTTGGCTGTCCATGTGAATCGGAAAATACCATCAACTGAGTGGCCCCCACCCCAGAGGCGAGTCACATGCTAGCAAGTAGAGCCTTCTGCTTAGCTTAGTTATTTGTAACTTAGAATTTGATACTTGTTGTTTAGGTAATGGTGATTATGGTAGTGCTCATAATTATGCTTTCACCAACCCCTTACTCTATCGAAGTGCCATCCACATAACATGTCTAATATTGCTGTGGAGTCATTACCTTCGACCTTGTGCTCTGATCATTAAAATCTGCAAGAAAATTGGTGAGTGCCTGAGCTTGATGGCCATCCTTGGAATGTAAGTGATTTGGAACTCACTTAGTTCCATCAACCACTTGAGCAACCTTCTTGAGTGATTTGGCTTGGTTAGCATAGCTTTGAGTGGATGACCAGTCACTACTTGAACTGGATGAGCTTGTGATGTAGGCAAAGGGGGGGTCAACTCAAACCCAAAATAAGTTGGTTTTGACTTCCCTTGAGCTTACAAGCTCAATAAAATTTGAGCTGGAATTTAGCTCATTTATGAGCTGGTATTTAGTTCATTTATTGAACTAAGGGTTAGCTTATTATCAGCTAAGTTTTAGTTCATAGTTATCTTTTAATTAATGTAATTTTATAGTTTTTTGTCTTAATTTAAGTTGCCCCTTGGGATTCCAAAATGGCTTTTGGAATCCCAAGGAAGTTTGTTCTCCCATGCCGTGGCTCCTTGGCTTCCACGATTGGCTGCTGTTTTTCGTGCATGGCTCCTTGGTTCTCACGGTGGCTACTGGTTTTCCGAACTGGGGGCCTTTCCGTAGCTTTTGGCGCCTCGGTTCCGTGCGGCCTCTTGGGTTCCCGTGGCTACTTCTTCGGTTTCCTGGGCTGGGCTGTTTTGTCATGAAAAGCAAGGGGGCTTTTCCAAGGCTTGTGATGTTTGGGTTCTTGTGGAAATTTATTTAAGTGTCTGTTTGTATTCCCCTTTCATACCTATAAATATGAGGGATTATGTATTGTTTTAAAAGAGTGAAATATGAATTTTTGAAAAGAAATCTGCGGATTTTCTTGGAGAAGCTTGCGAGCTTTGCCCACCTTCTTCTTCCACCTCCTTTGGAAATCTTGCGAGCTCTTTCCACCCTTCTTCTCGGCTTCTAACATCTTTTGTCTCTCCGTAAGTGACCACCCCATCTGTATCATTCGTCTCTAAGTGAAGTAAGTTTAGGGTGTCTTACTATTAGATTCAAGTTTGTTAGTCGTTTAATTTTAATCTGTGTTGAAAGTTTTGTTTTTTTAATTTCTAAGTTTGTTTTAGATTTGAAATGTACAAGTTTGTTCGTTCTTATTACGAGCATTTGTCGTCGTCTCGCCGGCGGAGGTCCTCAGGTCCCCCATCCCCCGGATCTTTGCCCGCATCAGCTTGGAAGTAGGGTCACAATTAGATGACGAAGCTTACTAGGGCCCATGCGAACTTCTCCATGATGGGATACATTTGCTCTGCACTTTTGAGCATCTTGCTCACATGCCTTTCTCCCTCTTCTTTAATAAGCACAAAGTTAACAGCGTCCTCACTTACCTCTAGGTATAATAGGTCTGCGCCTTATTGCGGACTTTGAAGTAAAGGTAGCAAGGTGAGATGTTTCAACTATTGAAAGCCAGCTTCATTGTCCTCATTCCAAGGGAACTTTGCATTCTTGAGTACCTTGAAGAAGATCGAGCACCTTTCACCCAGTCAGGAGATGAAACGATTGAGCCTGACTACTGACTTAGTGAGTCGTTATTCCTCCTTGGCCGTTTTGGGTAACTGAACGGGTAAGGAGGAACAATGACTTGTCGAATATGGCGTTATAGGTGGCAGGGGTGTCGACAATGTTGAAATCAACTATTTTTGTATACTAATGGTCGCCTTCTCCCCAAGTGACAGGCAGAGCATTCACTCCTTTTGTATCATGTCATTTTCCTGAAAAGCCTTACAAGGGTCTTATAGTACGAGGGAGCTGAGAGGCAAGTAAATTCATCTTGTCAGAAATATATTTAAAAATTATATTTACAGAACTCTTTGTCTATCAGAATGCTTCCAATTTGATAGTTGACGATCACCATGGTGACGACGATAGCGTCAGTATGTTGGTTCCCTCTGGTTGGCTTTCGACTTTGTTGAAGGTGATTGGGGCAACATCTACTGTTGGAGCGCACGAGGTAGATGCTGAGTTTGCTTCTCAAGCTCGTAGCCTCTTCGCACTCTTTGCCAAGTCGGCTCGCTCATTCCTCAAGATGGTGGGTACCACTCCAGCGATATGGACTGAACGGGTAAACACTTGTTCGTGCGCCCTTCCTTCTATGGATGCCTTCGCTAGTCTCCGCCTTAGCTTAGCGAGCATGTACTCTTTTACCTTACTGGTCTCGATCAATTCTTTTACTAGACTTTGCATGTGGCGACACTCCGTGTCCTGGCTATTTTCCTTGTGGAAAATACAATACCTTGAGGTATCGCGTGTGTGAGTTTTTATAGGCACTGGGCGCCTCAAGAACTCTTTGTTTTGGATTGCCTCAATTAACTCGGCCATTGACTCTTAAGGGAGTGTAAGTAGGGTAGGTAGATGATCAGCTGGCAAATTCTTCCAGATACGAGTGAGTAGCACATGGAGGCTCTTCCACCCTTGGCATTGGCGGTCCAATAATTCTGTGGCCTTGGTTGCATGTGTTCTCTCTAGTGATCAACACGATGATGAGTGCGGTGGTAGATCTCTTTGGCCTCTCCTATCCCTAGTGCAAAATATTTCTCTTCTCTTCTCCATAGCTGCTCTCTCCTTGCAACGGTCATGTGGGGGCAAGTGCCCTAGGAAGATTTGACCACTCTGTTGTACTCATTTGCATTTACATAGTTGTTGGCCAGCTCCAATAGCTCAGCAAGAGTCTTCAACTGCTGTAAGCCAAATGCATATTTGAACAAACCGTCTTTGAGTCCTTGGGTCAAGTGGCCTAAGTGATAGTAGCTCGAGGTCTTTCACTTCTAGCATCTCTCTAGAATCTCATTATGAAGCTCCTTAGCGTTGCTCCTGGCTTCTTTCTCATCTTTAGTAGAGCTTGTGAGCTCTTTTGGGTCCCCCAGGGGGCTATTTATGAAGTTTTTTATTGTTGTCAGATTAAATTGAATAAGTGTGATACTGTGAGAGTAAATTTTTTGCATATAAATAGTTCGAGAATTATTTTGGACTTTTCCCTGTAATGCAAATAATAGATAGCTTTATTTTGTGAAATTTTTAAAAAAAGTTTTTTTTCTCCCTATTATACAATTACTGATTGAGTGTTACAAAGAACAGGTTATTTTTTATGGGATTTTTTAGTAGCCTCAGCTCGCAATTCATATGTTTTCTAGTTTTGGGATGAGGAAATATCCCTAATTAATAGGAATCAACTCTGTTCCAGCTAATTTTTGGAAATATCTCTACTTGCAGACTAGATTTCACCGCGTCTGATGTTTTGAAATTCAAATTTGGCTGTACATTGACATTCTAGGCGATATATCATAGTAAATTAAATTCCGTGCAAATTAATGGCAAGATACTGTGCAACTTAACGATTTTGTTCCTGCAGATCAAAAGGGATGGCATCACAAAACTTGTCGTTCTTCCTCTTTATCCACAATTCTCAATATCAACCAGTGGTTCAAGTCTTCGTTTACTAGAGAGTATTTTCAGGTCGTGACTTTAAGGTTGAAATGCCATTATGATGCTTTTAAAATAAAATGAAAATCTTATGTATTTGTTGTATTTCTGAAGGGAGGATGAGTATTTAGTCAATATGCAGCATACTGTCATTCCCTCATGGTACCAGCGTGAAGGATATATTAAAGCCATGGCAAATCTAATTGAAAAAGAGTTGGAAAATTTTGAGAGCCGTCAAAAGGTCCATCTCCTATTGATACACCTGTAACTTTTATCTTTATATGTTTTTGTTTTTGTTTATTTTATTTGTTTATTTATTTTTTGTGGTGCTTTTTGCTGATGATATTCTAAGACTAGAAAGGGAGTTGAAGGTAAACTTGAATTATGGAGTTCAACCTTAGAGTTTAAAGATTTTCACTTGAGTAGATAAAAAACTGAATATATGGAGTGTAATTTTAGTAGCAATAGAGCTAGTGAGGGGATTGTGACTATGGGCGTTCAAGTCATTAATAAGAGTACACGTTTTGGATATCTTGGATCTATTGTTCAGAGTGATGGTGAAATAGATGGGAATGTTATCGACAGAATTCAAGTTGGATGGTTGAAGTTGAGGAATGCATCAGGCATGTTGTGCGATAGAAAAGTCCCCCTCAAACTTAAGTGAAAATTCTATAAGATGGTGGTGAGACCTGGATTGCTTTATGGTGCCGAATGTTGGCCATTAAAAGAGAAGCATAATACTAAGTTAAGTGTTACAGAGATGAGGATGCTTAGGTGGATGTATTGTTTAAAATTGCGCAATATGAGGCTCGCCTTAAGGCCTGCCTCGGCGCAATTTCAATGAAAAACGCCTCGAGGCTTACACCTCGAACTTTTATTATGAGGCTTACGCCTCATCTTGGCTGAGGCCCACCTTGAGGCGCACCTCACCTCGCTGGCATGAGGCATACGCCTCGCCTCGCTGGCATGAGGCATACGCCTCGCTCTATTTATGTATGTTTTTATTTAAAACTTAGTTAAATCCTATACAAAAGCCCCAAAAAAATCATGCCCTCTTGCGCTCTAAAGCCGCATTAACTTCCTCTCAACTGCCTCAACCTTCAGCCCACCGCCTTCGCCGTAGCTGCCACCGTCATAGTTGCCGCTGGGGATCACTTGAAATCCGCATACCGCCACCATCTCCTATAAAAATTTAAGTACTCTTATTTTATGTTGATGGAAAACATTTATGAAAAAGGAAGATGGTTGAAATAAATAAAGAAGTAGATTGACATGTATTGGACCCTACAGGTTGAGGCAAATGAGAGGCCAATTTTTTATGACGACTCAAATAAAAATCCCCTTAGTAATGATAGTACATATGATTTATGATTTGTTGTCAATTATTTTAACTTTATTAGTAATTAAATGTAGATGAGTAGGGAACTGATAAAGAAGAAATTTAGAGCTAAACTTGATGCAATTCATATATTTTATGTTGTTTTTCTTATGTGATATTTGGATTTCAAATCTATTTCATATAATTTATTATTTATCATTTTATATTTTGTGTAATTTTTTGTTTCATATTTATATAAATTTGTTACTTCATAGTTCAATAGAAAGTTAATATGCCATCCTTTAACATATTATTTGGGCATTATATAAAAAATCACTTTTAACTTTTATTTTTTACGTTACGCAATTTTTAAATTTTGAGGCTTACGCCTCGCCTCATGAACGAAAAACGCCTCAATACCAATTACGTAATTTTATACCTTGGGTGGATGAATGGCTTTACCCTTAGAGATAGGATACGAAATGAGCATATAAGTGAAAAGGTTGGAGCAGCTCCAATGGAAGATAAGATTAGAGAGAGCTGCCTTAGATGGTTTGGTCACATTTAAATGGAGGCCTTCCGATTTTTAACCGGACACAATGGTGAAAAAGGATTCATGTAGCCGACCCCACATAGTGGGACAAAGGTTTGATGTTGTTGTTGTTGTTGTATTTATTTTTTGTGGGAATTATAATGCAGCGTAGGGTGTAAGGCCCTGTTGAATTGTTAATTGGCATATAGGTGAAGGTTATAGGGACACCTCTCCTATTTTAAACACAGTTTGGTTATACGCTTGACTAGGAGTTTGTCATTTGTAATATGAAAAGTTGCCTGTTTTAGGAGGGTCAATTGGATAAGACTTTTTAAGAGAATTGGACAATGCTTTGTATGTGAATTTAATAAACTGGAAAACACGAAGTATAAGAGATAACAAGGAGTTTGTGTTTATGCATTTGAGTTATGTGGAGCTTTGCCTGTTGTGATGTATCATTGATTCGTTTTCATACTTCCGATAAATATCTCATGTTGCTTGACAAACTTCATTTGCTCACAATGTGGGTTGATTGAAATTCAGGTTATGATATTCTTTAGTGCCCATGGAGTTCCACTTGCATATGTTGAAGAAGCTGGGGATCCATACAAAGCAGAGATGGAGGAGTGTGTGGAGTTGATCATGGAAGAATTAGAGAGACGACATATCACTAATGCCTACACACTTGCTTACCAGGTGCTCTACTCCTTTTTTTTTTTTTTGGTATTCTATACATGCTTTTTCTATGGTTGTGAAAATCAGATCAGATATCGAATTGGTAATATGAGAGATTCAAGGTTCAATGATTCGATGGGGATTGTATCGGGGTTGAACTGGGTAATAAATATTATAATTATTTAATAAAAAATACATAATATAATAATTATATAATGATATAAATTTGTTACTTAAAATAAATCTAGTTTATATATAAACTTAGAAATTTAATTTAAATTATTACTAATTTATGTTAAATTTAATATGAATTATTACAAACTATTGTTAATTTATGTTATATATTTAGATAAATTTTAAAACCATAAATTATATATTAAATTCACATTAGAATTTTACATCTATAAACATTATTGTTAGATTATTTAAAATTAATAAATAGATAAAAATTAATTTTTAATAATGTATATTTAAAAAATAAACTATGAAATAGATAAGCAATTAAATATAATTAATATATAATTAAATAAAATAAATATTATTCTCATTATTAAAAAAAATTGTTTAAAAATATATAATGTATATGTTTTAAAGAAGAAATTTCAACTAGTTGTTTAGTCTCACATCACTCGAGAGTTTTATCTTGTGTTGTTTATATAGCTTTTCCTATTTTCATGGGTTAAGAGCTCATATGGGGTGGTGGGACCATGTGAGTGAATTATTGGTGCTTAATGGAAAATTTCAACTCATTATTAAATAAAATGTGTTATATTTAAATTAATTTAATATTTTATCAAATATTTTACATTAAATTAATTTATTTAAAATGGTTATGAATTGAACCAACTGGTTCTTTAAAATCATGACCGATTCAAAGATTGACCGGTTGAACTAGCGGTTCAAAGCTGGTTCAAACCGGTTCTCACGGATTTGATATTGGGCTGGTTTTTCGTGAGGATCAAATTGGCTATGATGGGTTCACGGTTGAACTAGTCAAATAGGCTGGTCCGGTTTGATTTTCAAAACCATAGCTTTTTCTTTTTTGATATTTTTGTCCTCTCTATCGGATTTTCTACCTGAAAATTATGCCTTTGAACTTTAATTTTTGAGATAGCAAGGTTATTGGCTTATGGTTTACTATACATTCACTTGGCTATTAAATGGATCTTTTTTTCTTTTTCTTTTTCCGATACTCAACAACACACCTGATGGCAAGATTTTTGCTTATTAGATTCTATTTGGTTAGACGGGTCTGCAGTTAGGAAGAGTATCCTGTCATGATCTGCTTCTGCTAATAATGTCATAATTCTAATTTTAAATTTTTTTGCTTTCAATTTCTTTTGCTGCTGTGTGCACTGCATTTGATAGCAACTACTAAATTAATATAATAGCCAAACTAGATGCAGTCCTCAGTGTTCAAAATATAAAATGAATGAGTTTAGAAAGCACAGGAATACTAATACATGCAAACTTGATGTTGAATTTTGCTGGGAGAGATTTACATGACACCAAGCAAGATAATACCTTGTAATTGATCATGATTTTGCAAACCGGTTGATTGTAGAAACAACAATAGTTTTGCATACAGAGCAGCTAAACAGTATGATTTTATGATATATGTGTGTGAGTATAACGGTGCAGTGACACTGTAATTCTTACATTAGTACAACAAAACCTAGCAAATAGTATTAAAACTCTGCGATAGACAATGCTTTTGCTAGTGTAGGAAAATATCCATATTGGAAAGTTAACTAGATGTAGCACGAGGTGTATGTTAATTTGATTGATCCTCATAAAATTATATGCACCTCTATTTTTAAGGTATTCTTCTAATGAATATACACAACAAAATATTTCCCTTACAACATGGTGTAGAGAGGTGTAGCCACCCTCTAACCACCACAACCCCCTTCCCCTTCCTCTATGATCAAACCCACTCTTCCCTTTACGCTCGACTTTTTTGTCTGGCTTGCATAGGGGTGTAAATGAGTCAAGCAGAGCCCGAGTCACCCTTGGCTTGAGCTTGATTTGATTAATCGAGTTTGAGCTCGAGCTTTTACTATGAGTTCGAGCCAACTTGTTTATTATGAAAGAGAGAAAATGATTATAATTTAAGCAATTATTATAATAAAATGATAAAAAGAATGAGAAATAAAAAAGAAATAAAGAATCATTTAATTTAAGAAAGTGAAATATTATTTTTAAATATTTTTAACAATTTTGTACTTAAAATTCTAATATATTTTAAGTATATTTTATATTAAAATTTTCTAAAGGAGGCGGTTCGCGAGCTAATGAGTCAAGTCGGGCCAGACTCAAGTTTAGCTCGTTATTTTATCAAGCTTAGTTCACAAGCCATTAGATCACTCAATTCATGAGCCCGATGAGCTTAGTTCACGAGTATGATGTGCTCAGTTCACAAGCAATTTCACGACTTGACTCACTTACAACCTTGGGCTTGTACGGGCCCAGTAGATTGCTCGCAGGGCATATTGACATATATATGAAACAAAAATTTCCTCAAGTTGTAAAGTCATAAGTGATAAATTGCGTTAAATAGAATTCAAATAGAAACATCATAATAACTAAACAACATAAAAATATCATATATCATTATATCATCAAGTTTAACTTGATATTCTTTCTTTTTCAGTTCCTTACTCATATACATTTCATTTCTTTAAAAAAATAAAAATAGTATGACAAATCAAAATTCATTTGTGTTGTCATTTACTAAGAGGGTTTTCATTTGAGCCTTCGTCATAATAAATTGCTCTCTTCCCTACCTCATTACCTGTGGAGTCTAATGCCTTCCAATTTGTTTCTTCCTCATCTATTTTAGTTATATTCCTCTTCCTTATGAATATAAAGATGAGAGTAATACTCCAAATGAAAGAACTTCAAAAAATAAATTCTTTTTATGTACCTTTTCTATTAGTTGTTTATGTACTTGGATTGTGGTGAATGTAGATGATCTTTTTCTATCACTATCAAAGCAATCAACATTCAAATCTTCATCTAGCAATTCAAATGGTGTTACTTTCACTTCATCATCTACAAAACATTTATCATTTACAAACAATTCATCATCTGATGTCATGTCCTCACAAATTTAAGGATTCTCATCATCCTGCATCCATTTCCTCTTCATTTTTATGTCTCTAAGTCTTTTGTTGCACATAATGTACACCAAGGACTTCATTCTTAATATTGTTAGATGATTTCTCCCCTTCGTGTGCATTTAATTGTATGCACTCCAATTGCGTTCACATTCAGATGAAGATTACGTTAATACCAAAACTTTAAAAGCAAAATGTTGTAGTTTTGGAGTGTTCTCACCAAATTGTCAATTGCATTCACATAATAGTCACTTATGCAGTCGGACACCCCTTTATGTTGCATGCAATGCCCCACACATGCACTGTAATATGTATGCACATAGGTACACATAGGGGCATATATAATCATAAGACCCGCATGAGCCCCGGAAAGCGTGTTATGAGTACACACGTAACGTCTAGGGATGTTATGTGGGTCAAATGATGAATCCAAATTGGAACTTGATTCTCCTAAGCAGATAAATAGGAGTCGACAAGGCTCAGCAAATAATCAAATCTTTCCCTAAGATTTTGAATAGCTGTCCCGAATTCAAGTTGATTATGTTTCGTTTCTTCCTCGGAGAAAAATGATCAAATAATTCCCAATCATGGTCCTTGCGGATCGGATCATCCGTATAGGATAAAAAAAGAAACTCCATGTATTTGCTATCTGTTTTCTTTGAATGATATAAAATGCCCCCCAAACACCCGCATTAGCCCCGACGAGTGTGTTTTGGATACACATGTGACGTCCAGGGATGTTGCGTGGATCAATAAATGAACGTAGTTCGAACCCAATCATTCTATATGGATAGATAGGAGTCGACACGGCTCGAATTATCAAACAGATATATGGTCAAGGTGTCGACCGAAATACCTGTTTTATACGCTCATACAAGACCTTCAAGGCCTCCAGCAAAGAAAATTCATGAACAAATATACAAAGCCAGCAACGAACCCGATCCTCTGTTGACAGCTCGGTAGAGTTGACAAAGTTCAATCCACAAATGAAAATGACCCCCAAACACCTCGATGATGGCCGTGTTGAATGCATATCTCAAATATTCAAAAATCAGAATCCCACAAAGTCCAGAATCCCAAAATCATCCAACTCTAGAATATTTAAAGTTGAAATGATTCATCAATCATTTAAAGCAAAACCCATCCACTCTCCATAATAGTTTGCCGATGTGGACAAATTGAAAACTACTTCAGCTCACAAAGAGTTAATGCATGGTCGAAAATATCACTAGGATTCATTCTTAATATATCTCTTGCCATTAAGGACGTGGCTCGTGTCCTCTAACCAGTGGCTTCGCCGCCATATGGCACCACACCTATGGTATTACTATGAAATGGCATTATAGGAAAACGATTATGACTGGGACCCTCTGAACCGGGTGGTTCGCCGTCAAATGGCACCATTAAATTACGGTCATGGTCAACGCCCGTATGCTCCCCAATGGCGTCAAATCATTGAGCAATGAATCAATAAGATATAATCGATAGGGCACAAAGCCCTCTGTCAGCTAAGGTGGCTTCAAATTATCCCCTTAGACACATATTCACACCTGGTCTACAAGGTCCTCTTGGATGAAGTAACCCATGGTTGCCAACAAGGATCCTTCTGTCAGGTTGGGTTGACTCCTCCTCCGACTAAGTAGACTAGGGAACACGATGGCCCGGGACGACGGAACCATGGGATCTTGATTGGGCCCATCATTCATTCTCCCACCATCCACTTTAAGTGCAAGATGATGAAATTTCTATTTTAAACATCAAATCTCCAAACTCTCTAATACCTAAGCCCATGCTGCTACTATATGATATATAACATGTATTTCTACATATCTGATTGATGACTAGCCTTAATCGAAAGTTCTCTCTCGTTATCGAGAGGGGTAATTAACACTATGGGTTTGTACCTATAGGAAACCAGAACTCAAATCATAAAGTCCTCCCAAAATGAGGGTGAAATCTTTGGGTACTGTCTTATCTACAAACCTCATCTGTCTTTGGGTACTGTCTTATCTACAAACCTCATCTGTCTTCCCAAAATTTACCCCGGAATTTAATCCCGTTAAAACTCCCTTGAAGAAAAGCTACGCAGGGGAAGCCGGGGTCGAATTTTTGGAGCCCACAAATTCATTAACATGTTTTTTTGAATATTTAAACTGAGAGTTAAGACAATAATGTGTTGTATGTAAGTGCCAATAAAGTTGTAGCTCTCACATTTCATTAATAATATCCTAAATTTCTTTATTGCTCCCCTCTTTTCCTCATAAATTGTTGACAATTATCTCATTTGCTTCATTCATAACATTATATGTGAAACCCATAGCAGGCTTCTTCTCAATATCTACCATTCTCAGAACCTGCACAATTGACCTAGTGGTGTTAATAGCGCAAAATACACTCTGTCAAAGCTTATCATTTAAAGCAATCTTCCTAATTTCTTTCCTCTCATATTTTCTTGTTGTAGCACAACTCAGCCACTATGTTGAGGTGAACATAGGGTCTAAATGCTGCCTCTAATGTTTTGCAAAATCAAATAGGCAATGACAAATCTTGTTGCTGTAGGCTTGAGTATTTTTTTTTTTTAATTTTCTCATAAATGCTAAAACCTAATTCCAATTATATATATAACTTATTTATATTTTTAATTTTGTCAGTGCATTCTTATGTTTTGATAGGTCCCCAAGTTTTTTATGGATTAGGTCTATGCAATGTGCAGTATAGGGAGTCCAATATAAATGCTTCACCTTCTCCATAAGTTTTACCCCTATAGCTCTATAAGCACTAACATTATTTGTTATCACTTGAACTACCAAGTGCTCCTCGATCTCCTTACTAACACCATCAAGCAATCCAAAAATAAACTAAATGCCTTTTAGTTGATCAGATGCATCAATGGATTTCAAGAATAATGTGTCGTAAGAATTATTGATAAGTACATTTATCAAACTTCTAATCTTTATGTCTGAATATCCATCAGACATGATAGTAACCCTTATCTGGCTCTAAATCTTCTTAAGTTTGTCAGTGTCTTTCTTAGTGTTTGTCAACTCCTTCAAAACCTATGTCCTCAAATCATGCATGATAGAGGTTTCAACTCTCATCTATAGACTCCAATTAAATGGATCATGTTGTAGTAAGAAAGAGAGTTTGCAACGTTAAACGGGATAGCATTCTCATAAGCAAATATCTCTATATCCATGAATACCCGTATACGAGCCTCTCTAGCATTCTCTGGGCTAAGCTTTTGTGATGTAGAAGGCATTTCTTCTTGTTTTCCATGTACTGATCTATGGGACCCCTTGCACTCCTAGTGGACATGGATTGCGATGAGGAAGATGAATCTTGACCACTAAGGTCACTCCTGTAGTTTGAGCCAACATCAATTCAATTATCAGACTGTTTCTATGATAGATATTTTGACATTATTGACTTAATCATGCATATTTTGATCTCCTCCCTCACAATATCAAGCACTTGGGTACAAAGGGAGACATTCTTGTGTTATCCAGCTAGTTGCTCAATGACACCACCCTTTGCCACCTTCTCACAATCATTACACTTCAAATACACATACGACTTGTGCCCGGCTTTGATGTAGGCGGGGGGGGGGGGGGTCAAACCAAACCCAAAAAAATTTGGTTTTGACTTCCCTTGAGCTTGCTAGCTCATTAATTTTTGAGCTAAGATTTAGC
Source organism: Dendrobium nobile (assembly GCA_022539455.1). NCBI lineage: Eukaryota > Viridiplantae > Streptophyta > Magnoliopsida > Asparagales > Orchidaceae > Dendrobium > Dendrobium nobile. Next base: position 81,862,363 of record CM039726.1, on the reverse strand, counting down.
TCATTATGAGCTAGTTTTTAGTTCATTTATTGAACTAAGAGTTAGCTCATTATGAGCTATGTTTTTTAGTTCTTTTATTAGTGAACTTGTCTCTTCCTTTTCCCCCTTTTCTTCTTCCATGCTTTGGCTTTTGGGTTTCCTGTGTAGGCTGTTTTCCGTGCCTTGGCTCCTTTGTTTCCCCGGTTGGCTGCTGGTTTTCCGTGCTGGGTGGCCTTTCCCATGCCTTGGTGCTTCGGTTCCGTGCGGACCTCCTTGGCTTTTGCGGCTGCCTCTTCGGGTTCCGCCTGGGTTGTTTTCCCGTGGCTGATGGGGGGCTTTTCTGTGGCTTTGGTGCTTCGTTTCTTGGAGTTGACTGTTGGCTTTTCATTTCTCTTATTTAATATAGAATATTAAAGGGTTTTTGGGGCTGTTTGTATTCTTCTCCCTTGTCTATATATAGAAGATGTTTTGTGGCTATTTTAGAAATTATAAGAGAATTTTTGGAAAGAAATCTTAGTGATTTTCTTGGAAGAGCTTGAGAGCTTGTTCCACTTCTTCTTCTATCTCTTTGGGAAACTTGCGAGTTCTTTCCACCCTTCTTCTCGGCTTCTAACCTCTTTCGTCTCTCCGCAAGTATCCACTCCATTGTATCCTTCGTCTCTTGGAATGCAAGTTTAGGTGTTTTTATTTGAGTCGATGGTAAAAGTCTTTATATATAAAAGTGTCTTTTAATATTATGTTTCTAAGTATTCTTTTTATATGAAATGTAAGAGTGTTCTTTTTATTTCTTAGTGTTTTTCTTTTGTGATCGAAAATTCTGGGGTCCCTTCCCAGAGATTTTTGATTGCATCAGGCTTCTACATCAACTTGATTGATATGCGTTCATGTCGGGTCCTTCCTATGACTTGATATAGTTTTATCATTGCTTTGACCATCCTCTACAAAACCCTACAATAACAAGCCGAGATCAATGAAATTGTAGCTCATAAAGGTTAGATACATTATTTGAAGTTTGACATTTAAAAAACATTGCATAATGAAATCAAAATGATGGCATTGAATCTCGATGCTTTTTTATATCATTTTAATGTTCTAATGCAAATTTAGCATTAAAAATAAAATTCAAGTTCAATTTTTTTTAAAAAAATCAAGCAGTATAATGACCCTAATCCGCTTGGAAATAGTAGTCTTAACCTCATCACTTGGATCACCCTTAGTGCTGGAAGCGTGTGTAAAATTGTGTTCAAGTATTTGATATTGCAGAAAAAATAAAATATCTGAACAACAAACTCATAAATTAGTTGAAAGCAAATAAAAACTAGCGAACTTCTATGAGTTCTATCTATCATTTATTCGCATTTTTATTGCATGACAAGGGATGTGCACCTACATCAATGAAAAAATAACTCCTATCCTCCATTTCATGCCCTGACTAAAGTCACATTTTCAGAGCACTATAACTCACTAATCTAAATCCTGATGCAAAAATTAAAGCAACATCATTATAATGATCTAATATAAATTAGAACACAAATCTAATTACTACTGGCCTTAGGGTTACAAGCACAAAAAAAGGGTTAAAAATTTTAATTGTTTCTAAAAAATTATGATTTCAAAAGAAATTAGAAAATTTGAAAATTAAATTTAGTTGGGATTTCTTAATCAAGTTTATCAAAGGATATGAGGGTTAGAAATCAAAAGAAAAAATAGGTTAAACAATTTTTAGGAACAAAATTTGTAAAATAATGAATAATACTTGAGGAGGAAATGCATTTGCTAGAGGAGGAGATGGTGATGACATACGTCTCACAGGTGATTTTAGCAGCGACGTTGGCGACAGTTGTTGCAGTGGAGACTGAATGAGCTGTATAAAAAAAGTTATATTTTTGATCCTACAACCCTTAGAAAGAACCTCAAGAGGATTTGCAATATAAGCATTGCTACCTTTGTATTTCTCTCAAAACGATTTGGATTTGTTGTTTGATGTTTATTGTCCAAGAGAAGAATGATTTGGAGATGATGAACATTGCTCTCAAAAAATTTTCTAAAAGAAAAGGCTTTCAGTAGAAGAACATTCTTTGGAAAGAGGAAAAAACTGCTTAAAGTTTTGGGATTTTTACATACATAACACTTAAAACATTTCAAAATACATATTTAACACTCAAAGTATTATATTTACTAATATGCCACTCAAATAACATTTCTAAAATATCAAATACCACTCCGTTAACGTTGCGTTAAAACCCCTACTTGCGATCCCAATCCTGTTCTTGTTCCCGCGCATTCATGTTCCCGAGCGTTCTGCTTCCCGCACGTTCCTGTTCTCCGACGACAGATCGTCGCTATTCTTCGATAGAGAAGCTAATCTTACCTGTTTCGACGACAGACCATCTCCTCTTCTTTGTTCTTCTGAGTTAGGCCATCGCTTCTTCTTCGTTCTTCTGAGATAGACCATCGCCTTCTTGTTCCTGTTCCGCCATTTCAGCGTCCGTATGGTTGCTTTTATTAGAATGTTGAATCATATGGTTCTAAATTCCGGGCTGACATTCCAGTTTCCTTGGTCATATACATCTGTTGAATCATATGGTGGGATTGATTAGAATGTTGAATCATATGGTCCTTAATTATTTGCCAGCTTCAGCTGTTACTAATCAATTGCTTTTGCCAATCGTTGCTTTGATTAGGATGCTTTTAATTGAACAGGAAATTGAAATTTTTGTTTGCTTTGGCAAACTCATTTTGATTCACTTTAATTCACTTTTTCACTGTGTCTAACTTATTAATTATATGCATACACAGAAATGGATTCAAGTCATTTTTGCTTCATTGTTCTCAAATTCGATGGATATTAAGAGTGAGGTGCAGGGTCAGGCTCTAATGAAGTATGTTGGTGGAAGCCAGAAAACTTGAAAACTTCGGAGAGATGAAATCACTATGACCTTGCTAAAAGAACGAGTTGAAACATTTTGTCATTGGCTTAGGGGTCAACAATTCGACTTACACTATCATGTCAATGGAACATCGCGGAAGAATTACATGTTGGTTTCAAGTGATTCAGATGTAGTTGACATGCTTGAAAGTTTTTATGAAAGGAATAGAATTGAGGTGGTAGTTACAGTGAAATATAACGAAGAAGATATGTCCCAATCACAGTACATTCACACTGAACTGCATCAATTTAGCTTAGAGATTGGAGAAAATAATGATATTGTAGTAAATGATTTGTGTGATGAGTTCTTTATAACTCAAACTAATGAGGCAAATACTCTATTTGTTGGTTTGCAGTTCGAGGTTCCCAAAGTTTCAAGCAAGCAGTTAGGTCTAATGCAATTTTACATAATTATGCTATCAAAATAAAGGCAAGTGACAAATCCAGAATAATTATTACTTGTGCATACAGAGGTTGTTCATGGAGAGTACGTACCTCATTGTGTTCTGATGGGCATTCCTTTGAAGTTAGAAAATTAGAATCAACTCATTTATGTCCTGGGGTCAATAGAGTCGGAACAAACAAGCTACTACAACTTGGGTAGCTCATGAAATCAAAGAAATTGTAAAGAAAAATCCCGATATCACGTCAAAGGAAATTAGCAATAACTTGGAGACGAGTTATGGATTATCCTTGTCATATATGAAACTTTGGCGTTCAAGGGAGTTGGCAAGAGATATAATGTTTGGATCTATCAACGATAACTATATGTGGGTGCCTATGCTGAGGTCTGAGTTAATCAACAAGAATACTAGTTCTCACATTACATACATGTGTGACACAAAACTAATGCATTCATGCGATTCTTCGTTAGCTTCAAAGTATGCATTGATGGTTTCATTACTGGATGTAGATATTTAATCGAGGTTGACGCATGCCACCTCAAATCAAAGTATCCTGGTGTACTACTATTCGCAAATTACTTGGATGCTAATAATGGTCTCTACACAATAGCCTTTGCCGTTGCTGAATCAGAGTCCAAGAAATCATGGGAGTGGTTCTTAAGAAACTTGGCGATAAGTTTTGGTTGTGAACTTGAACAATTAGCTTTCATATCCGACATGGAGAACGGCCTTGGTGAAGCTATAAAGCTTGTTTTCTCAAATGTCGAACATAGAGTGTGTATAAGACACCTATGGAAGAATATTAAAAAACTCTTTCGATGTCAAGATGGCAACAAGCTTCAAAATTTGTTATGGACAGCAGCAAACACTTGCGATCTACATGATTTGTATAAAAAAGTTGTGGAGATCTTCAAAATTAGTCCACAACTTTACTCTTACTTGAATGCGTTATCGTGCAAGTGGTCGAAGGAGACATTCTCAAAGCACATAAAAAATCACTACAATACGAACAACATTTCTGAATCTTTTAATGCATGTGTTGAAGAAGCAAGAAATAAACCCGTTGTTGATTTGATAGACATGATTAGGGTGAAGCTTATGGAACAACGCTCGCATAGAAAGCTTCAAAGTGGCTCTTGGAGAGGTCAACTAGTCCCCCAGGTGGAAGAATACATTAGAGATATAACAACAAGGAAAGATCAATTTATAATTCGTCAATCGACTTTAACCAAAGCTGAAGTTGAGGGACTTCATGAAAGGCACGAGGTTGACATAGAAAAAAGGATTGCTATTGTGGATTCTGGCAATTAAGTGGTCTACCCTGTATACACAGTGCTGCATTCATTGGAACGATACAACATAGCTTATGGCATACGTATGTTGATAATCACTACTACGTATATATGTATGTTATATTCCTTCGTTATCTTCACAAAATAGCATATGATGGTGCAATCACAACACTACCTGGAAAGGAACAGTGGGATGCAGTTAGTGATGGTGAGCTAGTGACTCCGCCAGCTTCACTTCGACCACGTGCTAGGCCCAAGAAAAGACGAATTAAGAATTTCTTAGAGATAGGAAATAAAAGAAAACTTGGACATAAATGTAGTCGTTGTAACTTATGGGGCCATCATAGAAGCAGTTGTAAGAATCCTTTAAATGTGGGAGGTAACGAGATTGGTTCTGATGAACTGATGCCTAGTACAAGCAATGCTCGGCCAAAATTGAATATACGCCGGCCAGGCTCTTGTAGTTTTCTGGATTGATTTGGTGGTCTTGTTCATCTTTTGGGTTGATTACAGTTTTTGGGTTTGCTGAACTGATGCCTAGTACAAGTTCTGCTAATTTTTTTTGGATGATTACAATTGGAACCATGCGTTTTTTTGCTGAACTGTTGCTTTTTTTTTATTACAATTTGAATCATACAATTGGAACCATACGCTTTATAGCATATGCACAATTGTATGCTCATGATGATTACAACCGGAACCATGCGGTTTATACGGTTTTTTGCTAAACATGTTACTTTTTTGCTGTTTCAGATTCCAACTGCTACAAAATCCTTCGGCCTCCAATACAAGAGTGTATTGATAAGAAGAAAACAATTACGTAATCTCTCATGCTCTGTATGCGAATAAATAAGACAAAAAAATTGGCACAAATCTCTAATTCTTTTCAAAATCATACTGAACTTAAGGTTGCATTGATTGACAAAAAAGTTATATTGACTCAAACTGATATTTACGCACAGCGATTTTTATTTACAGTGAACGCTACAATAACATTAACAACAATCACTATGACCAACAATATTTTTATTTTGAGCCCCTTGGCTCTAATTGAAATTGAACTGCTTTCAACACCATTTGAACTTCGGAAGTTGCTATCATACGAAAATTCATTAACTTCATCACACCATTGAAAGTATAATGGCAATCGCCTTCTGTTCTACTTCGAGAGCATCTATAGAATTTTTTTCCTCTACTACTAGATATTGGTAAGACGTAAATATTGTACATTGTAAGTTGCAATGACAATATATTTGATTACTAAAGTTTCGGATTGGCATTGTCGAGGAACTCGAACTCATTATAGATCGCCTTGTAAATTGCCTTCACAAAATACACCTTCAAAAAATGAAAGAAAATGAAGTCATAAGAAGTAAAACAATTCCTTTGCATTCCATTCATTCGGTTTTATACACCTTGGCATTTCATCAAACACCTATTGTGCATCTCTAAATATACAAACACAATATAGTGAATAAAGGCTTGAGAAGTTTACCCTAAACAACTAATGGAGAAGATCACCATCAACAATAAAAACTAGGGAACTAAAACTGATTATGATTTCATTTTATAGTACTGAAATGATAACTAGAAAACTGATAACAGAATCAGTCGGCTAAGAAAAAAACAACGCATCCACAATTCCTAGACTAAAAAGTAAAAGCTCTGTTTGCGAATAGATAAGACAAAAAAATGAGGCGAAGCAGTTCGGTGAGGAAATACCTTGCCGAGACTAATGCAGAAGTCTCGGAGAGGAAAAAGAGACGTTGAAAATCTAAACATAGAAGAAAATACCTTGCCGAGAAAAATGAGATCCGACCGAGTGAGGGCGAAGCAGTTCGGTGATGGGGCAAAGCAATTCGATGAGGGGGCAAAGCACAGTGAGGACAAAGCAGTTCGGTGAGGCTCATTTAACGGGAGCAAATGGAATGTTAGGAGTGTTGTATTTGATATGTGGTAGGGTTTTTAGGTGGTAAAATAGTAAAAAGTTAAGTTTGGGTGTGAAATGTGTAAATAGAAGAGTTTTGAGTGTTAGGTATGTAAAAATCCCTGAAGTTTTTTGCTTCAGTTTTAAGAACACCTGGGAAGAGTTTTGTTGAAGACAGTGTTTTGTATTTTCTAATCCATTATAATTCATCTTGGGTAGTACTATAGCTATTGAGAAAGATTAAAAGGCAAGATAAACTAAAGTGGAAAGTTTGGAAGCTGTGTTAGCTATTAAAAGCAAAAATTTTCCAGTTTGTACAGTGGTTTATAGCATTACTCTTGCATTAGCCGAGAAACATAGTGATAGGAGAAGGAAAACAGCAGTTTCCGTATCTCTGAAATTACCAGCGCCTGCATTTTTGAAGCTGCAAAAGAAATGTTCAACAAACACCAATAATTTTATTTTTTTTTTTGGAATAATAAGATATGGAACTCAATTATAATAAAAAGTAGTTTCAAATTTTAAAAATGGGGAGAGCTAAAAGGAACGTGTGATTACATGAGTTTGAGCTCTCATTATTGTTTCAATCAAAATTAGAATAGCAATAAGAAGCACAACCTCAAAACATTTCTATCCAACAGAGCTATAACTAAGTTAGTCAAAAAAGCACCAAAGCAGAGGGGCCAAGGAACATCAAGAATCAAACCATTTATTGAAAAAAAAATCATTTCATCATTCCAATATTTGAATCGATTCCATCTATGCATTTAGCTTTACTTTCCATTTAACACTATGAACCTGAGGAGGTTGCAATAGGTTCTCGCTAGAAGGGGCTTCGATTGAGAACTGCCTCTTTTCCAATCAGGATAGAGGCAGCACATGGATGAATGGAAAACTACAAATGGCCAAATGAGAAGTTGCAAAGTCCCTTTTAACGAGAACCTTACTGTGTAGTTTTCTCATGGTTATCTAGTAATCATGTAAAAAGGGTAACTGAACAACGGATTCCAAAAAAAAAAAATCAGACTTAAGGGGCCTTTTTCTGAGAAATGTGGTTCATCATTGATGAATAGAAAACTACAAATGACCAAATGAGAAGCTGCAAAGCAGAAACGCATAAGCATAAACTATGCAGTACAATTTTGTCTGCTAATCGGTGTAGCACCCTCATGCTTGGAGAGACAAACTAACATTCTAAGGATTTTATGATGGGGAGCAATGTGGGCAATGTTTGTCACAGCAATACTTGTTTTCACAGTTCCTTTTAATCGTGGGAGTTTATATAAAAACATTTGGCATGAGAGAAATGCTTGGCTACGTAGATATGCTAAGATGGTAAGCAATGCGGGTTTTTACTGATGGTTGTTTATGCTTGTAATGCTTTCTTTGAGATTATATTTAAGAACCTTTCCTCAAAAGAAAAAAAAAATTGCTTTTAAATTGAGTGCTTGGGAATGTTTAATGATAGAATTACGCTGGTAATAAATGAGTATTTGTATAAAAAGGATTTTTGATGGGTTTTAAAGACAACAAATACTATTTAATAAATAAAAAGGATTTTTGATGATATATAGGAAGCTTAGTTGTGATTTCAGCATATGAGGTTGTTTGAGTCCAAATTGGAAGGAATAGACTATTTGCACCCTTGACTTTCCAAGACTTGTATAGTAATGTTTGTGAGCTATTTAACCATTTAAAAGTTTTTTTTTTTTTTACTTTGGTAATTATGATATGTTCAATACATTGACACTAAAAACACTTTAAGAATATTAATAAGTACATAAACTTAGAGCTTGATGTCCATAACATATCAACTTGAATGTTCATGTTATTTCACCTCTATGCCCATCTCCAAGCGACAAATACTCTAGGCATGCTTTGTGATCATCCTAATCATTGTTGCATGTTGATTTTTCTTGAAGTAATCCTGATGGTTACTATGGATTGATGTATATATAGGGAACATGTTTCTGCGTTTCAACTTCATTATATTATCATCAACTACTAATTCACATGGCTGAATGCTCACAGTTTTCTGCTTTGCAACTTCTCATTTGGCCATTTGTAGTTTTTCTGTTAGCCACATTTCCCAGAAAAAGGCCCCTTAAGACTGATAATTTTTTTTTGGGAACATAACCTTCAAATCTGTTGTTCTGTTGCCCTTTTTCTCATAGTTACTAGACATTTAGACATAACTGCGTTATTTTTGTCTGCTAATCGGAGTTATCTAGTAGCATTTTGGCTTGCATTATAACATTTTTCCTTAGCACCCTAATGCTTGGAGAGACGAAATAACATTTTAACTCTAGCTCCATGTCTTCCTTGGTTTTTTCTCTTTAATATTTTCTAGGTTCGTTATGTTTAGGTAAATTTATTTTTACTTAATTTATGGCGGATTAAAAGAATTCTGAGTCGGGGAAGTAGGAGTTGGAGCCATCCACTCACCATAGCTTTCCCTGGCCACTAATAGTGCCATATAACTGTCTTGAATTAAACATAATAGTTTTATTTTGTGGAAGTAAAACGTGGAAAACTGAAAGCATTCATTTACATATCCTTTTAGCTTGCTTAAATTCTTTAGTGGAATACAGAGTCGTGTTGGACCTGTGGAATGGTTGAGGCCCTACACTGATGAGACTATTGCTGAGCTTGGACAGAAAGGGGTGAAAAGCCTTCTGGCTGTCCCGATAAGGTATGACATGTTTTTTTTTTTTTTTCTCTCTCTTTAATTTAAGTTTTGGCTTTCTTATTTAGTTTACTAACCCTTTACCCATTTAGATGTTTGATATTTTATTTACAATTTTTAATATGAAACTATGATATTATGAAAATCTAGAATGAAACATGAGGATGATATTAAATGAATTATACAAAAAAAAAAAAATTATGAATCCACAAACATAATATTGCGGGATGTCATTTTATTTGTTCACGTTTCTTATAACCAAAAATCTTATGAAAATTTTTGAACAGTTGAATGACTTGCATATATGTGCCTATGAAAGCAAACATATTTCTATCAGCGAAATATATTGAACGAATCTGAAAGCATGGGAAGGTTGCACGTTTTACTTGCTTTGAACTGTCTTATTTCTCCAAACATATTTTTATTTTTTCAGCTTTGTAAGTGAGCACATTGAAACTCTTGAGGAAATTGATGTCGAGTACAAAGAGTTGGCTATGAAGTCTGGTGTTAGGAACTGGGGACGGGTTCCTGCATTAGGATGTGAACCTACCTTCATTGCTGATCTTGCTGATGCAGTAATAGAAAGCCTTCCTTATGTTGGAGCAATGGCCGTCTCCAATCTTGAGGCTCGTCAGGTATCAAAGGGTTGTATTCACCAAGTTAAAAGTGATCCTTATTATCGTAGTAGGTGTTTCATTATGTGTGGATTTGTTTTCCTCTTGAAAGCTTAAGAGTCAATGAACTGAGAAAGTAACTGTTATAATATATAAAAGTTTATGGTGAGTTCTGCCAATTTATAGCTTTCATATTATAAATATTTTTTTGTCAATGGCGATGGAGATCTTCTAAGTGATTGAATTGCCTCAAAAGATCAATTCTTGAGGCAATTTCATGATTTAACATGCCAGATCAGAATGCTGGAAACACCAATACCTTCAAACCTATAATAAATAGTTAAGGCATTGATTTTTAAGGAGTATTTCAATAACATTTTAGGTGTTATGGATGTCGGTATAGTGTTTAATAAAATGTTGATATTTTGCAGTCATTGGTACCCCTTGGGAGCGTAGAAGAGTTATTGGCTGCCTATGACACCAAGCGTGAAAAACTTCCTCCACCGGTGCTAGTTTGGGAATGGGGATGGACAAGAAGCGCAGAGACATGGAATGGCAGGGCAGCCATGATTGCTGTGCTTGGTTTGTTGGTCCTTGAAGTAACTACAGGTCAAGGCTTCTTGCACCAGTGGGGCATCCTTCCCTTGTTCCACTAGTAACTAGGCATACTAAAGCATTCATATGACCACCTAAAATATATTATAATGATCCTTATTTAAAAAAAAAAAAAATCATAATGTTGGACAAGATAACAAAAATCATCATCTTCTCTATTTAATAATCTTGAGTCTCCTCAATAGGTCTAAAGTAACCATAAGCTGGTTGTTAATACCATTCCTCCATCAAGGAAATATATATCAATCATGCCAACTATTAGTTCGAGTCTGTGCATCCTTTGTATCATAGTATTTTGTTTTAAAGACGATGAGATCATTTTGTATAATATAATATTTTATTGTATCACATTGGGCAATCCTCTAAAATTTTCACCACTTGATGTTAATGGATTTCAACTTTAATCTTCAAGGACATTACTCGTCATGATTCATGCTTTGAAAACAAACTTGTTTGGTAAAATATGCTTTTGTTAAACTTATGGCTATAAAAATGCTGCTAAAAAATTGAAGCTGAAGATAAAATTACTTATGACTTGATTTTCCTTGTTTTTAATTATCGTTGAAGTTCTACGAACTATTGGCTACTAAGCATCTATGAGATTCATAAGATGACTTAACGAAGTGTATGTACAACCCACAGCTGCTCCGTTGCAAAGATAAAAGTGTGGGTGAGAGGCTGTTTTTAATAATAATTTACAGGTATTTCCTTATATAGCTATTACTGGAATAAGATGAATGCATATTCAATCATATGTGCATTGTCAATATTGATTTGGCATTATTTTGATAGGGGGGATTCTAGCTTAAGTTTATATCTTTAAGCTAGCAAGACCTCTCTCGTATCTAGTAGTTGGCTATCGATCAAAGCATATGATTACTTCAAATCTTCAATGAGTCGGCAGATTGCTACTTCTAGGCCTCGCTATCCTCATCTCATATGAAGAGAGGACAGGTGCGTCAGAAGTTGGGTTACGGGTGTACTCAAATGGAGAATTGAGTAAGCAATATATGCCTTCGTAGTTAGAAACTAGATAGTATTTAATAATATTCTACAATGTGCAAGTCGTTCGGTAGGGTGTTGGTTATGGATGAGAATATTGCGTTATAAGTGTTTAATGAAAGACTAATTATCCTATATTTGAATGTGGGCTTCTGAAATCATATTTGGCTCTTTTTAGAGAGCTTGCTTTGAGTCCAAGGTGCTGAAGATAAATTTGAGGGTAAATAAGAAATTATCTACAGATTTTGTCCTCCTTTTTGTGAGGGTTCTATGATCTAATCCTAGATTTTTTATAGCTGTAAGCTCTTCTAATTAATTATCCTGCCTAATCATGAGAGAGAATTTTTAATTAGGATTAGTTCGTAGGCACTAAATATTTAGCTCATAGTTGAATTTTTAAAATGAAAATTTATTGCCTTTAGTTTAGCTGATGGTGGTGGGAGTGATGATGAATTTCATCAAGATCTTATGGATCTGTCTTCTTGAGTTGTCATGGATCTTAGTTTATTTAGTTAGAAGAGATTGTTTTTATATTAGGGAAATAATTAATTGTATGTAATTAAGCACATAAATTATTCTTTTCATGACTGTATGACCGGTCAAAGGGGAGTGGTGCAATAATTCTCTCCTCAATTAATGAGGGGGCTCAACCCCTTCATTGTCTCCCTACTTTGTTTTCTTTCATATTTGGCATTATGATTTGTAATGGACATATTTATGTATTGATTTGTTGAATGAACTAATGGTAAATGTTTGATGAAAATTCTAGAATTTATTCCAAGGTGGAGGTTTAGTGGTTGGCCATAACTTGAAAGGATTTGGTGATCTCTAGTGAGTAATATTATTATCTTTATTTTATGCAATTTTTTTTTTCTTCATGCAGGATCTTAGATCTTATATAATCCTCTACATGTCCACGTGTTTTTTTTTTTTTCCACAAAATCCTAGTCTAATCTCACCTTGAAGTGGGCGGCCAAGGGCCTCTCCAACAAGACCTAGTTTTATTTCATAGGTCTCCAGTTCTCAATAGTCCTTTTTTTCGTAGCTATAATAGTTTGTTGAGTCGTTGAAAATTATCATCAATCCAACACTGTGTTTGACAGACTTAATATTGATTTATATTTATTTATAAGTTTTGAGATTTGGGATTTTTATATCCTATATTTTGGTTTGATTAATTAGTAGAGTGATTATTCCTTCAATTTCATTGTGTTCCCTTGAGAATTCAAGATAGGATCCCATGGTAGGGATGAGTTATGAGGCGAGAATATTCATCTTATTAGTATAATCTAGTATAATTGTAGTATAGTATAGTATAATACATGTATATTATAGTATAATTATAGTATAATATAGTTGTAGTATAATATAAGTATAGTTTAGTGAAATATAGTATAATATAGTATAATGTAGTATAAGTATAGTATTGTGTAGTTGTAGTATAGTATAGTTGTCGTATTGTATAGTATAGTTGTAGTATTGAATATTATAATATGGGTATAGTATAGTATATTATAATATATGTGTAGTATAAATATAGTATTGTATATATTAAAATATATGTATACTTGTTAGTATAAATATAATATAATTATAGCATAATATAGTTGTTGTGTAGTACAAATACAATATAATATAGTCTAGTTGTCATTTAGTATTGTATAGTTGTAGTATAATATATATAATTATAGTTTATATATAGTATAATATAAGTATAGCTTAGAATAATGTAGTTGTAGTATAATATAGTTGTTGTATAATATAGTATAATTGTAGTATAATATAGTGTTGGTATAATATAAATATAATATAGTTGAAATATAGTACAGTTATAGTGTAGTATAATACAAATATAGTTTAGTATAGTTATAGTATGGTATAATATAGGTATAGTATAGTTATAGTATATTATAGTTGTAGTATAGTATAGTATAATTTTAGTTTAGTATAGTTTAGTATAGGTATAGTATAGTATAATATAGTTATAGTATATTGCAGTTATAGTATACTATAAGTATAGTATAATATAGTATAGTATAGTAAAGTTGTAGTATATTAGAGTATAAATGTAGTATAGTATTGTGGGCTCCGAAATTAATTGTAGTATATTAATTGGAGTTTTCACGAAATTAAGTTTCGAGGTAAATTTTGGAAGGCGGATGGGTTTGTAGATAAGACACTACCCAGAGATTTCGCCCTCATTTTGCGTGGACTTTATGATCTGAGTTTTAGTTTCCCATAGGCGCAAGCCCCTATAGTTAATTACCCCTCCCAATAATGAGAGAGAACTTTCGATTAAGGCTAGTCATCAATTAGATACATAGAGATACGCGGTATCTGGCATATAGTAACAGCATGGGCTTGAAGTAGAAAATGTAGATATTTGATATTTAAACTAGAGATTTCACCATCTTTCACTTAAAGCGGATGGTGGGGGAATGAATGATGGACCCGATCAAGATCTCATGGTTCCATCGTCCCGGGCCATCGTGGTCCCTGGTCTACTTAATCAAAGAAGGTAGTCAACCGAACTTGACAGAAGGATCCTTGTCGGCAGCCATGGGTTGCTTCATCCAAGGGGACCTTGTAGATCTGGGGTGGATGTTTGTCTAAGGGGACAAATTTGAATCCACTTTAGCTGACAGAGAGCTTTGTTCTTTATCGATCATATCATATTGATTCATATCTCAAGGATTTGATGTCAATAAGGAACGTATTGGCTCTGGCCATAACCGATATTTCGTGGTAACATTTGGCAGCAAAACCACTCGGTTCAGAGGGCCCCGGGCCATAACCGTTTATCCTGCAGTGCCATTTGGCGGCAAAATCACCTGTTAGAGAACACGTGCCACGTCCTTACTAGTACGAGATTATTTGAGAATGGATCATAGTGATATTTTCAACTAGGCATTAGCTCTATGCGAGCTGAAGTAAATTTTAATTTGTCCACCCAGCAAACTGTTGCGAATGATGGATGAATTTTGCTTTAAGTTGTTTGATGGTTTATTTCAATTTTAAATATCTTTGGATTTTAGGATTTTTCTTGAGATTTTTGGATTTCAGAACTTGTGGAGTTTTGGATTTTATGGGTATTTGGGTGTTGCTTGGAATGCATTTGAAGGTGTTTGTGAACCCCTCCACTTGAGATTTTCGTTCAACACGGCCATCATCGGGGTGTTCGGGGTCATTCATTTGAAGATATTTGCATTTTGTGGATGAACCTTGTCGACTCTATTGAGCTGTCAACAAAGGATCGGGTTCCTCATGCTTCATGCCTTTGTTTGTGAATTTTCTTTGTTAAAGGCCTTGAAGGCCTAATATGAATGTATAAAATAACTAATTAATAATGATTAATTATAATTAATTTAATTAAAATTAGTTATAATTAATTATAATAACCATAATTAAATAAAATGATTATAATTAAAAAAAATTAATTGTAATTAATTAAAATTAATTTTAATTAAAATAAAAATAATTATTAATCCCTCGATTCGGCCGATTTAGGGATTTGGCTGAGGAAACGCTCGAATAGGAGAAAGTTACCTTCTCAGATGGCGAGCTCTTGTGGTTACTTCTGATCGAAATGTTTAACTTTCAACCCAATAGAAAGGGCGAAGTCAAACAGCCACGAAGGGAGTCCAAGAAGCACGCCAAAGGAAGAAAGTTTTCTTCACAGCAAGTGGCTCCCGTGCTTCCGAACAAAATGTCGTAACTTTCGTTTCGATAGGGAGGAAGTCGTCGAAGGAACGAAGTCGCACAGTAGCGAGCTACCGTTCTTGCTTCCGATCAAATTGTCGCCACTTCTGATCCGATCGGAAGGACTAGTCGTCGAAGGAACGAAGTCGCACAGCCGCGAGCTAAGAAAGTGCGCGAAATGGAGAAAGTTTTTTGCGTGTCTTGGAGAGGAGACCGATCCTCTTGCCTCATCCTCGTTTTAACGACAAGGTAAGTCGTGGCTGAGGTGACGTTAGACGTGCGAATGTGCGGATGTCGGGGTTGCGAGATCTTAGGGATTTCGATCGTGCAAATGGCGACGTGCGGGATTTGACACTGATGTCCGACAGGTATGCGAGTTTTTTTTTTTTTTTTCCTTTGCTTTTAGTACACAGGTCAACAAATTCCCCCCAACAAATGTGATACGAATCTAGAGCGAACCACGTTTATTATATGCTGATTGATCTTATGGATCTCTATGTTCAAGATGTCATACTAGGGTTTCCATTTAGTGGATCTCCAAAACCTGTTTGGATGTCACGTTGAGATTTTTCTTTAGTGGATTTTCAAAAATTTATTTGAATGTCACACTAATTTCTCTTTCTTCATAGTTCTTTTAGATTTACCCATAGATGGTTGACACATTGCTTTTAGTCGAGTAGGGACCCCCAGGATAGCGATGTAGCACTTCGTATTTGGGTCCCCAGAGAATGGCCTTGTAGATTGATAATGGTGGATAGTATCCCCAGCATTTGTTCTCTTTTTAACACCATTGTCACTTTAATTCATAGCCTCTCTATATTTGCTCCACATTCTTTCATCATCTGGTTGTATCTTAGCAAAATTTTAAATATTTATTTGGATATCTCGGCATGCAGCGCGATGTCGACCCAAATAAATATTTAAAATGCCCTCAATCTTTAGGGACATTTATAGATGTCATCCAAGGAACTCGTTCTATAACTTTGGCTTGAGTCCTGAGATTTTGTAGGCCTTCTGACTTGTCAAAAAATTTGGTGAAGGGTTATCTGATTTGTCTTTACTGACTTGTCAAAAAATTTGTAGGCCTTCTGCCCGTTGCTTCCAGCTTTGGCGGGCTTGATGAAGAGATAGATGCCAGTGACCTAAACCATTTAAGTTTGTACTAGGTCGGTGGCAAGAATTCATCGGTCCAGAGCTTTGTGCATATCCGACTTGTTGATGACGGAATCCTCTTAGTCAGCCATAGGCCTTTCATGAACTTTGGGATAGTTTTCTTCGGTCATTTGCTTTGTGCTTTGGCGGACTTGTTGAAGAAAAATCTCTTTGATCCTCGCTTCGTGCTTTGTGGATTTGTTGAATGATCTGCAGGTTTTGGATTCGACTGATAGTACCAAATATAAGTAGTATCTTGATCCTTAACCACTTGAGAAGACTTTAATCTGAGTCACTTGAGTTCATCAGATCATGAGAGCCGGGATTTGACAACTCTTCGTCCTCTGGTTGCTGACATGGGGGTTCCA
This sequence comes from Dendrobium nobile, assembly GCA_022539455.1. NCBI lineage: Eukaryota > Viridiplantae > Streptophyta > Magnoliopsida > Asparagales > Orchidaceae > Dendrobium > Dendrobium nobile. The sequence goes on along the minus strand of CM039726.1, from coordinate 81,845,696 downwards.
CTACTACGGCATTTCTTATGCCTTGTTGAGTAGATGGAGCTACCAGCGATTCGGCCCTATTTGGGCTTACTGGATCCGACCTCTTACACTCATTCATGCTTCAAACTTGAGCTATGAGAGATGCACTTCCCAATGATGATTTTACTGAGGTTGACATATTTAGAGTCATCCTTTATGGTTGCAGATTTTGGAGCCTACGAAAATTCGGTAGTTGCTCGAGACTCATCTTCCCATTGGAACTTTGATTCTCCAGTCATTTTGGAGAATTCGGTGGACTACGATCACTTGAACTGGTCGAGTCAAATTGGCCTTTGTTCTTCCTACAGTCCTTACTAATGGGTTAATGAAGTGGGGGTTCCGCTACTACGGCCTTTCTTATGGATTGTTGAGTAGACGGAGCTGCCAACGATCCGGCTATATTTGGGCTTGTTGGATCCGACTTTACACCCATTCGAACCTTAAGCTTCAGACTGTCGAAAGACTTCAAGCTTTTCCGGCTCAATTTGGTAGGCATGTGTAGCCACAAAAGCATCTTTCTTAATTTTTGAGTCTTTGTACGTTGGAGAATGTGACGTCTTGAATATTTGAAAGATCAGCTGCTAGAAACTGAAGAGGGTGAAACGCTGATTCATACAAATGCCGAAGATGATGCCGAGATTGAGGATATTGAAGGAGATGATGGTGAACAGCTAGTATGTGTCCTCGAGAAGTTATTGATAGCTCCTCGTCAAGCTAGTATATCACAATGTAATGTCATTTTCAAGACCCGGTGCGGCGGTGTATTATTAATGGCAAGGTTTGCGACCTTCTCATTGACAACGGCTACACAGAGAATATAATATCTATCTTCGTTGCCCAAGCACTTCAACTTAAAACTACAAAGAATCCGCAACCGTATAAAATCAGCTGGGTCAAAAAGGGGATCGATATACCAATTACAGATATGTGCCAAGTTACTTTCTCCATCAGGCGACAGTACGTATATGAGGTGTTGTGTGATGTCTTGGACATAGACGTCTGTCACTTAATTCTTGGCCGACCCTGGCCATTTGATGATGGTGTTAGTTATGATGGTCGAGCCAACGCATATTCCTTGGATTGGAAAGGCAAATGCCTCAGATTACTACCAGGACCCCGTGAAAACAAGCTGCCGCTTGCCAATACCTTGCCTTCCTCAGTAATGCAGCTAGTCTCCGGTCCAAATTTATTACTAACTTGGCAAAATTCATCCACATTATGGGCACTTGTGGTCACCGACTCCACGAACTTGCCTAGTGCTCAAGCTCCTGTTGCTACTGAGCAATTGCTAGAGGATTTCAGGGATTTATGCCCTCCTGAACTCCCTGCAGTTTTTCCACCTTTGCGCAAGATTCAACATCAAATTGACCTCCTCCCTAATGCCTCTTTGCCAAACCTACCACATTACTGGCTCAATCCAACAGACCAACAAATTATGCAGAGCATCATTGAAGAGCTATTGAGTAAACAGCTTATTCAGGCCAGCATCAGCCCATGCGCAGTCCCTGCATTACTTGTTCCAAAGAAAAAAAGTGAATGGCGCCTATGTGTAGACAGCCGAGCTATCAATAAAATAATTGTCAAGTATCGTTTCCAGTGCCGAGAATTGATGAACTCATTGATAAGTTGGCCGGAGCTTCAGTGTTTTCCAAACTGGATTTGCGTAGTAGTTATCACCAAATTTGTATATGACCCGGCGACGAATGGAAGACGGCCTTCAAAACTCCATTGGGTCTCTACGAGTTGCGCGTAATGCCTTTTGGATTATGTAACGCGCCTTCCACTTTTATGAGGATGATGCAAGATATACTCAAGCCTGTTTGGGGAAAATTTTGTATTTCATATTTGACAATATTCTTGTCTATAGTGATTCTTTGGAAGCGCATATTGAACACCTCCGACAACTTTTTATCATCTTACAAGACAACCGACTGTTTCTCAACCTCCCAAAATGTGAGTTCGCCACCTCTCATGTTCTTTTTCTCGGTTTTGTTGTGTCCAAAGATGGTCTTCAGATGAATCCGACTAAAGTTGATGCCATTTTAAATTGGCCCATTCCAAGCTCTTTCTTCGAAGTCAGAAGCTTGCATGGGCTTGCTAATGTTTATCGGAAGTTCATTAAGGGGTTCAGTATTATTATGAGTCTGATTACGGATTGCCTGAAATCAAAAACTTTCCATTGGAGTGAACAACAGCAACACAATTTTGATGCTATCAAAAGGGCGCTAACTTCGGCCCCGATTCTGGCTATCCCCTACTTCGACAAGCTGTTCACAGTGGAGACCGACGCATCCAGGGATGGCATCAGTGTTGTTCTGTCCCAAGAGAGTCTCCCTGTTGCATATTTCAGCAAAAAACTATGTCCGTCACGACAGCATTGGTCGGCGTACGAACAAGAGCTCTATTCGGTTATTCGAGCTCTTAAACAATGGGAACACTATCTCTTATATCAGGAATTTGTGATCTGTACAGACAATAGAGCTCTACAATTTATAAATAGTCAAAAACATGTGAACCGGATGCACGCTCGTGGGTCTCTTTCCTACAAAAGTTTTCATTTCTTCTCAAACACCAATCTGGTAAGCAAAACACGGTTGCTGATGCACTCAGCCGAAAAAGTATCTTGCTGACTCAACTCCAAATGGAATTTACTGGCTTGACTTGCATTCAAGAACTATATGCCAATGATCTTGATTTTGGAACTATCTGAACTCAATGTTAGCAAGGCCAACTTGTATCAGGTTATGGTATTCGCCACGGTTTTCTTTTTCACAATAATCTATTCTGTGCTTCTGTATCTTCTTGGCGACAGCACTTAATTCAGGAAGCCCATTGCGGAGCTCTTCCCGCCCATACCGGCCGTACCTAGTATAGGATTACCCGAAGCAATGGGAAGATATGCTAACCACGGCTAAATTCGCCTATAACTCTATGGTGAACCGATCCACTGGTAAGACTCTATTTAATATTGTTTATACTAAACTTCCCAACCTTGCATTGGATGTAGCAGTCATTCCCAAGTGCAAATCTGGCACTACCACAAGCTTTACAAATCAATACTCCCAAATGCTTGCTGATGTTCACCAACAGTTGACAAAAGCAAATCAGAAGTACAAGGATTCTGCCAACCTCCACCGCAAACAGACTTTGTTTAATGTAGGCAATCTTGTTATGGTATGCCTCAACCGTGAACGATTCCCTCCGGGCAGGGGAGGAACCAGCTATTATTTTAAGGGGGGGCAAACTTATAAGTAGCTGTTAGCAGATATATCGGGGGTCCAATGAGGCAGTGCCCCTAGCAGGGTTTGACCTGTCCGGTCAGGTCACGGGGTCAAGGGGTAGCGCCGCGAGGATTTCCGGGGGCAGCGCCCCAAAACAAATTTTGACTTACTATTTCTCTTTGTATATGATTCATCATTCCCTGACAATAACACCTATAAATTATACAGGGGGCAATTACCTAAAGACCATAATATTTTAAAACTTTTAGGGAGGGCAATTGCCTCAAAACCCTTATAATAAAGATTAAAACATAGATTTAGGGACAAATTATCTAAAGAATCATATAATAAATAAATAAATTGGTTTGGGGGGGGAGCCTCCCCAGGACATAAGGGGGTTCCGCCCCTACCTCCGGGTACTTACTCCAGACTGAGCCGCCGGAAAATTGGTCTGCTCCCCATTGTTGCCAAGATTAACGATAACGCCTACACCGTCGAGTTGCCACCATGATACACTACTGCCTCACTCATAATAAAAAATAAACAAAATTGGATCAAGATGAGTTTTAAAATTGCTTCCCTGTTTTGTTTTTGAGATTAGTGAAACATATAAGTTGATTGATTAGCATTTATTATACTCATTTCAAAATAAAATCAATCACTAGAAAATCGTTATGGACTAAATTTGAATATCAACACCATTTTTTCCTTTAAGCATATACCCGATGGGATCGGATTCTAGCATTTCCCTCCTGAGCGTAGACCCGATAATAAGAAGCTTATCAATTAATATGATTGATCAAACATATCGAGTGGCATCTCAGAATTGCAATTTGGATACTCTACAAAACATTGACAAGGAATATTACCTACCTCAGCGTAACCACAAGATTTCTTTCAATGAACTTAGCACCTGCAACCTTTCCTTGCATAGCTGGAGGCAATTGGATGATGCGTCTTTGATCCCCTGCTTCTATCAGAAGTTCCGTGCCCCCTCTATACTGTATTAAGAAGATGTATATGGAATCAAACAAAGAAAGCAGAGCTTGATACTAGATAAAACCAACCACCATATACTATATATATCCCCGCGTCCAGATTAATCAATCTTTCACAAACCACAAGATAGGCAAGTGACTCAAATAATTCATGCCATTAAAGAAAATGTATCATTTATAAAACTAGCGAATGATAGTAATCAAAACAAAGAATGCAAATAGCTAGTTAGATATAAATAGTAAAAACACAAGTGATAGCAAAAGCTCTACCTCTTTTGTGTTCAGGGTAAAAAGGTGACCGTTATTTGAATCCACTGCAGTTTTTCTGGTACAATCTATGATGCTCCGGTAAAGGAAACGAGAGTCCATAAACTAAAACAGGCTATCAAAAGTGATGCTAAAAAGTGGAAAAAAACCTCTAGCAAATGTAGGAACAAAGCCAGAGGCACCAATCCCTCTAAAGAACTCCCAAAGTTGCATTGATGGGACTTCAAGGCATGGCATGCATCCATAGGTGATCTTGGAGGTTCAAGCATCAAATTGATCTGGTCAAATTGCAAGCCTAAACTCAAGCATAAGCTGGATCCAATTAAGACGTGCTATGCCTAAAAGTCAGACTGGACTCATGGAGCACAAGAAAAATCAAATTCCAGGGGCTTCATAAAAAATGCAAAACCATCTAATTGAAGATAGAGCCGTGTTTTGTAAAGCTCTCTATTCAAAGCTTTTTCATCCGCTAAAGGAAGAAGAGAGATTAAATCCTCTTTTATTCTTTACAGATCCATTTGGATTTATCAAGCTTTAATATAATTTATCTACTAATAAGAAAAAAAGGTTATTGATGAGCTTGTCATATCCCATATTTGTCAACAGTGAATGGCTCATCACGGCGCATAGTTCTCTGTGGAACCATGGCGCATAGCGCACGGCGCGTGCCATTTTGAACACGACGCAAAATAAAACAGAATAATAAGCATATAAAATAAAGTAAATATTACTAGGATTGATAGAGGAATTTTGATAACTTTACATGTAAAGTATATTGAGAGGATCAAGAAAGTACATACAAGTTGTTGCTAATAAAAGTTATAAAATTGAAAAATAGACCTTGCCCACACAGATATTTTCCTTCATTTTGAGTCTCAGACTTTATTTCTTCTACTTAACATTTTTCCTAAGCTTATAATCTGCTTGTAGTAGGTGCATTTTCCCTAAGCTTATAATCTAAATAAAAAAATGCAAGTTGATCAAAATCGATTGACCAAAGGAAGAAGAAGAAGATTGTTACCTAACGACGACCCTTGACTTTGGAGGAATTAGATGAGTCGACTATCAAGGGAGACAGCAGGAATCTCTTAGTTCCATAAGCAACGGACGGATGAAGACGACCATAATCACCTGGACGAATAAGGAGCGGTGGAAGAAAGAAATATGAGGGAGGAACAACAGCCGAAATCACGTGAAAGAAGGTAGAATTATGTGTGAAAACATGGAATCAAGTGCGTTAATGAGGCTTCGAGCATCCGTGAGGCTTTGGGGCTTCGATTACGTGAGGGTCTGTTCGGCTACAGCTAATAAACTGATAACTAATAACCTAAAATTTATTACTACATTATTTGGAAATTAAAATTATATAAGTATTCAAAAATATTAGGGTTTAGGGTATTTAGAATAAAGGTGATGCACAAAATTGTGTGAATTATAGAAGAATTAAGTTAATGTGGCATACTTTAAAACTATGGGAGAGAGTTATGGAGCATAATTTACGACGTGATACTAATGTTTCTCAAAATCAATTTGGCTTCAAGTCAGGTAGGTCTGCTATGGAAGATATACATTTATTGAGAGATTTGATGGAGAAGTATAGAAATAATAAAGAGATCTACATATGATATTTATTGAATTAGAGAAAGCATATGATAAAGTTCCAAGAGAAGTATTATGGAGAGTTCTAAAAAAGAAATGGGTTAATAATGCTTATATTCAAATCATTAAGGATATGTATGCATGGTCTGTTACTTATGTTCAAACACAAGGTGGTTTGACCAAGTTTTTCCTATTTCAATTGGATTACATCAAGGATCAACCTTAAGCTCATATATTTTTGTTTTAGTCATAGATATTCTCACTAGACATTTGCAAGAGGATGTACCCTAGTGCATGTTTTTTGCTGAAGGTATTGAAAGTTCTTGGAGGTTGTTAGACCTCAATGAACTATCCTGTTGACCTGCATGCTAAATCCAAAGGAAACAAAAAAAGAAGCTAAAAATCATTTGTTGACCCTCATACTAGTGTCGGGGTCAAGTCGACCGCGCAAGGAGGGTTTCAAAAGCGAAAGAGCTCGAAATCGCGCAAAATCTCACCCGACGCGTGTTGACCGAAAACCCAAAATCGTCGAAACGACCTCCGTTCGCGAAACGGACAGCGCCGATGCGTCCGGAGCAATGGAAACAACTAAGATCGACACCCATATTGGTGGGGGTCGTCGGTCGGCGAAAAATTAAATTTTGGGCGCGCGAATCGAGACGACGACTTGTGCGAGCGACGACGCGACGACCAACTCGATGCAAAATTAAATTTTTTTTTTATTTTTGTGCAATCTAATTAAAGAGTTTTGGAAAAAAGAGGGAGAGAATGAGAGGTTTTAAATAAGAAAATAAATTTTTCTAAATAAAAAATTCCAAAAATACCTAAAATACCCCTAATAACCCTCATAACACTCTCCTAACCGATCCCTCCCTCATTTTCACGATCAATCTCACGCCTCCCTCTCCCTCACACGACTCCAAGCCGTCGGCCTCCCTCCAAGCTCTCCAAGCAAGGTAACTCCTCTTCTCCCTCCATTATTCTTCACTTCTTCTTCTTCTTCTTCCTTCCTTCTTCTTCTTCTCTCCCATTTTTCTTTTTCTTTCTTCATCCCTCCACATTTTCTTTCTTTTTCTTCCATTTTTTTCTCTTCCCCTCTCTTCTCCTTCCTCTCCTTCATCTTCTTCTTCCTCCTCCAACCTTTTTTCTCAAACCTACACCAAACCCTAACCCTAATCATTTTTTTTCTTCACTTCCACTCACCAAACCACATACATTCCTTCACAAAAAACACTTCCCTACACTTCCTACACCCTTCCAACAAAGAAAAAATTTTCGTCCTTCATTTTCTCTCTCTAACCTAGAGAGAGAAAATTTTCTCTCTCTAGAAATCTCTTCATGAATAACTCCATCTCCACCCCAAACATCTTCCCTCTCCACCATACCTCCAAATTCCTTCCCTAGAGGGAGAAAACAATTGCACACTCTCTCTTTCTCTCTCCAAAATTGAGAAGAGAGGGATTTTCTCTCTCTAAATCTCTCCTCTCACTTCCTTACACCCCTAAACCCACTCTACACAAATCCCCTTCAAATTCCATCTTTCCCCTCTCTTTCTCTCTCTAGAAAGAGAGTTTCCTTCTCTCTTTCTCTCTCTAAAAATTAGAGAAAGAGAGATTTTCTCTCTCTAACTCCACTCCCCTAATCTCCTACACACTCTAAATCCATTCCACAAGAAAAACCCATAAAATCCTTGCTTTCCCTCTCTTTCCCTCTCTTTCTCTCTCTAGAAAGAGGGCTCTCTTCCTTTTCTTTCTCTCTCTAGCTTCTTTTTCAAATAAAAATATAATTAATTAAATTGCACAAGTAAAATTCTTTTAATTATGCATCGCAGGTTCCTACGTCGCCGTCATCCGCCGTCGCCGCCTCGACTACTGCGCACTCAAGGTAAAAAATTAGTATTTACAATTATATGCATGAAATAAGTACTCGTGACCGCTTTTCTTAGCGGGCGAGGAAAAAAACTTAAGTACCCGTGACGCACTGAGCGAGCGGGGAAATTCGTATGTATGAAAATATAAGTACCCGTGACTGCTTTTCTTAGCAGGCGGGGAAATTTGTTATCTGTAGCAAAATTATTTAATTAAGTACCCGTCATTGCTTTTAGGCGGGGAAAATGTCATATTTTAAATATGTGCTCAAAGACCCCGTGACCGCTTTTTTTTAGCGAGCGGGGGTTAAAACTGCGGCCGCGGTGTCACTCGACACCTACCGTGACTGCCTTTCTTGGCAGGCGGGAAGGCCTTACACACTCCGAGGCAGCCCCCTACGCGGGGACGACGCCGGAGTGCTGCCAAAACTTTCAACAAAAACCCATGACTTAGAAAAATTCAAGGAAAATCATAATTCACCTAAAGGTTTTAAGTCAACAAAAATAATAAAATACACGACACCCTAGGTCCCCAGCACTGGAAAAACAACTGCAAATGAAAAATAAATCAATGCGAAATGCAACACACAGTGAGTCTTCGAGGGAATTAGTTAGTCGCCAGTAGGTGGGAATCAAACCTTTTCCTCCTAGCACCTGACTCGTACACCCCTAATTCTCTCACCAAAATCTCCTTACAGAAATGGGATGGGAAGAAATGAGTTGAAATCCCCTCATATTTATAACTTTGAATTTGAATCATTCGCGGGCCCCACCAGCCTAGGATCCCTTGCTACATGACAGGAGAGGGTACACCTGTGGGCCCCATCCACTTAGGATCCTAAGATGCCATTTCGAGGCTCTGGCATCGGATTCCTACGGTATTCACTAGCAAGTGAAATACGTACGTAAATACGAAAGTAAATACGAGTTTAAATACAAGTGAATACTGTTGGTAATTATCTTAAAATGGGGGGAGGGGCAAGAGTAAAAGTAAAAAGTAAAAAGAAAATTTACCTTTCCTACAAAATACTTTTCTGTTCATTGTAAACACGTAGGAATTCTCGCACATCCCGGTAATTTTCTAATTCAACCCCTTGTAACAAAATATGTCCGTCGTATTACAAGTCACGGGCGCTCTAAGTGGTGTGCGCACCAGCTGTTAAAGTTAGGTGGCTCGTACATCCCGTGAACGAATATCTTCAAAAAGAAACAAGATAACACACTTTCATGTGTCACGGGTTGTACGACCCCTAATTAAAGTAGACACATCACCATTGAAAAGTTTGTCCCCTACGATCTAAAGCAGGAGATTAGTTGGTACACTACGATCCACCCGTCAAAATGCAACGAGTAGTGTACAACAGTCTACCTGTATGAAGCAGCGAGCAACTTTATTTTTAAGCTGCTACGCCTCGCCACCGGATCCGCAATACTCGTACTAGCGGACAGAAGGCGTACATAATCTCTCAAATGAAATATTGTGTGCACTCAAATTGCAATTACCTGCACAGCTAACATATTTCAAAATCCCCCTGCACCTACACCGTAGTTTGTATACACATAGGTACACTAAAGGGGAAAATACGATCTCGACCCGCATGGGCCCCGGCGAGCGTGTTATTGGTACACACGTGACGCCTAGGGATGCTGCGCGGGTCAACAAGTGAATTCAAGTCCGAATCCGATCCTTCTATACGGATCAATAGAAGTCGACAGGGTTCAGACCATCAAATAAATATACGGTTGTGGGGGCCGGTGTATTTATTTTAATATATTCATAATAGGCCTTCAAAGCCTATAATCAACGGAATTCACTCACAAAGGCTCAAAGCCTAGAAAACCCGATCCTCTGTCGACAATCAGACAGAGTTGACAAGGTTCAATCAACAAACGAAAATGACCCCAAACACCCCGATGATGGCCGCGTTGAACAAAAATCTCAACCGGAGGGGTCCATTCCAAATAATTTCCAATGTCGTTCCAAATATCCAAAAATCTAAAAAAATCTCAAAATCCCAAAATCTCCAAAAATATTTAAAATGAAATAAATCCATCAAACACTTAAAGCAAACTCCATCCGTCCTCCGCAACAGTTTGTCGAGGCGGACAAATCAAAAACTACTTCAGCTCACAAAAGAGCCAAATGTCTAGTCGAAAATATCACTAGGATCCATTCTCAAACAATCTCCTGCCAGTAAGGACGTGGTACGTGTCCTCTGACCGGCGGTTTGCCGCCAAATGGCACCGCAGGATAAACGGTTATGACCCGGGGCCCTCTGAACCGAGTGGTTTTACCGTCAAATGGCACCACGAAATACCGGTTATGGCCATAGCCAATACGCTCCTTATTGGCATCAAATCCTTGAGATATGAATCAATAGGATATGATCGATAGGGCACAAAGCCCTCTGTTAGCTAAGGTGGATTCAAATTTGTCCCCTTAGACAAACATTCACCCCAGGTCTACAAGGTCCCCTTGGACGAAGCAACCCATGGCTGCCGACAAGGATCCTTCTGTCAGGTTGGGTCGACTACCTCCTCTGACTAAGTAGACCAGGGACCACGATGGCCCGGGACGACGGAACCATGGGATCTTGATCGGGCCCATCATTCATTCCCCCACCATCCGCTTTAAGTGCAAGATGGCGCAATTTCTATTTTAAATATCAAATCTCAACTTCAAACTATCCAAATTTTCAAGTCTCCAAACCATTCAAATGTCCAATTTCAAATCCTTTGCTGCTACTATATGCCAGATAACACGTATATTCTACGTATCTGATCGACGACTAGCCTTAATCGAAAGTTCTCTCTCATGATTGAGAGGGGTAATTAACTATAGGGGCTTGCGCCTATAGGAAACCAGAACTCAGATCATAAAGTCCTCACCAAATGAGGGCGAAATCTCTGGGTAGTGTCTTATCTACAAACCCATCTGCCTTCCAAAATTTACCTCGGAACTTATTTCGTTAAAACTCCCTCGTCGAATAAGAAGAGCGAGCGGAGGCCGGGGCCGAATTTTCGGAGCCCACATCATACCTTGTCCGTTGGATCCATAAATTCTGCTCAAAACTTGCTGAAATGTCAGCTATTCGGCGCTGGCAGCGCCGATCAGCGTCGCCTCCCACGAATCCCGCATCTCGCCTTGGTCAAGTGTCAAAGGATGTCGTTAAATACCGAGATCCACGACCTCCTGCTCTCCCCGACTCCCACAGACACGAATCCATTGCTCTCGATCTCTCCCGTCCCCCTTCACTGCTCCGACCAAATCCCGACCACCTCTGCCTGTGCCGACCTCCCATCGGTAGAGAGAGAGAGAGAGAGAGAGAGAGAGAGAAGGAGAGTTAGAAAGGAGATAACACCTACCTGAAGCCGACGCCTCCGACCGAACCCCACTGCCTTCTCCTTCGGCGTTCCTTCCAGCCCGATCGGAAGCAACGACGGGAGCTCCTTACTATGAAGGTGATTTCTCCCTCTCGCGAGCTTCTTCGGCCCACTCCTGCTGTTCGACTTAGTTCCCCCGACGACTTTTCCCTCTGTTGGATCGGAAGCTACAACGGGAGATGCTCGGCAGTGAAGGTAACTTTCTCCCTTCACGCGAGCTTCCAGGGCTAAATCCCTTGAATCCGTCGAGCCAAGGGATTAATTAATTATTTTTTTTTATTATTATTTATTATAAATGACTTAATATAATTATATTAATTAAATATAATTAATTACAATTATTATTTTTAGTTAATCAAAATTCACCAATTAATTATTATTAATTAATGTTAATTAATTATATTTTATTAGAATTAATTAATGTTAATTAAGTTATAATTAATTCTAAATTAAGTATAACTTATTATATTAATTAATTTTAAGAATTTTAATTAATTATTTTAATTAATTATAATTAATTAAAAATGATTAATTAATTAATCTTATTTAATTAACATTAATTATAATTAATAAAAAATAGAAAAAAGTGCCTCTCTCTCCTCTTGCCTGGATCCACGTGCCAACATCTACAACCCTACGAAGGTACGGATTTTCTAAACTCAGATTGTCGCTTCCATTTTATGCGGCGGATCGAAAAATTGTCTATACACGCCTTTATTGCGCGTGGTGGGATGGGACCCCGGTCCGACGCCTACGATGAGGCGAGCAATCACCTAAACTCTACTTCGGCGTTCGTGGCGCACCGAAAAACTGCCTATACACGCCTTTATTGCGCGTGGTGGGAAGTGACCCCGGTGCGACACCTACGGCTAGGCGTGGTCACTTATAAGTACCCCCGAGCGGGGGGAAAGCAAATTGTGTCTTTTAAATAGGTACCGTCAAAGACCCCATACATGCCTTTATTGCGCGTGGTGGGAGGAACAAAGATCACGGCCGCGGTGTCCTCGTCCGAGGACACCTACCATACACGCCTTTATTGCGCGTGGTGGGAAACTCAGTTTTCTTGTAGTTTTTCCCTAAAATGGGGGAGATGCTGGGAGGTTGCCGAAATTTCGGGTGAATGTGAGACTTGACTTGGACCTCATTTTGAACTCAAAAGAACAATGGAGGACTTGTACCTGGACTTTTGAACAAAATCTAAGTGACTTAATAAACAGCTGAACCCAAATAAAAAAATGTGCAAGAAGGCTTAAATTGAACTGAAGTCAAACTTGAATCAAGCTCGGACCATAGTGGACTTTTGAATTTGAACAAGGACTTGGACAAGTTGACAGCGGGCTTGTGAACTTGATTGGACCAAATTGACTTGAGCGAACTCAAACTCAAATGAACTAAATACTGTGGACATAAACTCAAGCTTGGACTCTACAAAACAGCAAGGAACTTGATTTAAGCATCCAATGAACTTGAACTTGCAAACATTTGACTCAAATCCGAAGTGACCTTGATGAGACGTAGAACTTGAAGGAATTGAATGAATGTAAAAGACTCATATTGAATTTAAACTCAAGGAGGCACTGAACTTGGGTTCAAACACATATACAAAACAGAATTTGAACCATATAATAAGGGACTCGTGAAGGAGGGCACCCAAGCAAGATCAACGTTCAAGTAAGAGTCAAATGAAAATACAACCAAATAGCAAATACCAAATGAACTCGGAGAGAATATTGAAATAGAAATCAACAATCAAGCAAAATGACTCATGATAAACAAGCCTTCAGTGCACACAAACAAACGTAGATGAACAAATGAAGTTGTGATACAACTTGCTTGCAAGCAAAGGTTCACACAAAAAGTCACTACAAGCTTTGGTATAAAGCCTATTTGAGCAATCATAGTTATCCTACAACGATCATCTCAATTTGAATGAAAGGATCGATATCCAATTCACCGTGTATCTTGTAAACCATCTTGGAGGATAAAAAGTTTGTAAATAGAACTAAACTACTTTGGAGGACAACATAGTTGCAATAATTCAATGCTACAACAAAGGATCTTCAACCTACACGGCAGTTTGATTCCAAGAAAATACACATTAAAAGGGTTTCAAATATACATAGAAGAGGAATGACTGAATCAAAATGACTTGGAGCATTTAGTCAAAAAGATCTGCAATACATACAATCTCTTTACAAATACTGATGTATGTATAACATGCCACTTATGGGTAGATGCAGAAAGACTTCAGTAAATGCAATATCCTGAAGTCATTTTCAGCCTATAAATGAAGATATCTACCTACATACATGTAGCAGTTGTGGATGCACTGAAAAGATCAAAGACCACAAAAAAATGCATAGAGAATACGATAAGTGCAAGCATATATAAGTATAAGACAGGAGATTAGTTGGTACACTACGATCCACCTGCAGAAGGCAACGAGTAGTGTACAATAGTCTGTACGAAGTAGCGAACAACTCCATTCAGAAGCTGCTACTTTGTGCCACCGGATCCGCGACGTTCTTGGAAGCGGACAGAAGGCATTTCATGAATATCCCAAAATACCCTCGCACATGCACTGTAGTTTGTACACACTTAGTTACACTAAAAGAGGGTATACAATCAAAACCCGCATGGGCCCCGGGAAGCGTGTTATTGGTACACACGTGACGTCTAGGGATGCTACGCGGGTTAATAAATGAATTCAGGTTCGAACCCGATCCTTCTATGTGGATCAATAGGAGTCGACAGGGTTCGAACTATCAAGCAAATATACGATGACGATGATCGGTATATTTGTCTTAATACACTCATATTAGGCCTTCAAGGCCTATAAGTAAAAGAATTCACTCTCAAAGGCATAAAGCCTATAAAATCCAATCCTCTATCGATAATTCGATAGAGTCGACAAGATTCAATCAATAAAAGAGAAATGACCCCGAACACCCCGATGATGGTCGTGTTTAATGCAGATCTCAACCGGAGGGGTTCCCAAATACTTTCAAGTGTCTCCCAAAAGTTCATTTCAAATACTCCAAAGCTCCACCCAAAATCTCAGAAAATTCCAAAAATCTCAAAATCCCAAAAATACCAAAAATATTTAAAATGAAATAAATCCATCAACCTACTTAAAGCAAAATTCATCCGCCATCTAAAATAGTTTGCCGAGGTGGACAAAAATAAAAACTACTCTAGCTCACAAAAAGTCAAATGTCTAGTCGAAAATATCACTAGGATCCATTCTCAAAACAGTCTCCTGCTAGTAAGGGCGTGGTACGTGTCTTCTGACCGGCGGTTTGCCGTCAAATGGCACCGCAGGATAAATGGTTATGACCCGGGGCCCTCTGAACCAAGTAATTTTGCCGCCAAATGGCACAACGAAATATCGGTTATGGCCAGCGTTGTTACGTTCCTTATTGGCATCAAATCCTTGAGATATGTATCAATAGGATATGATCGATAGGGCACGAAGCCCTCTGTTAGCTAAGGTGGATTCAAATTTGTCCCTTTAAACAAACATCCAACCCATGGCTGCCGACAAGGATCCTTCTATCAGGTTGGGTCGACTATCTCCTCTAACTAAGTAGATCAGGGACCATGATGGCCCGGGATGACAGAACCATGGGATCTTGATCGGGTCTATCATGCATTCCCCCACCATCCGCTTTAAGTGCTAAATGGTGAAAATTTCTATTTTAAATATCAAATCCCAACTTCAAACCATCCAAATCTCCCAATCCTTTAAATTCACAAAATTTCCAATCATTTCAAATATCTATGCTGCTACTATATGCCAGATACCACATATCTTTACGTATCTGATTGACGACTAGCCTTAATCGAAAGTTCTCTCTCGTGATCGGGAGGGGTAATTAACTATAGGGGCTTGCGCCTATAGGAAACCAGAACTCAGATCATAAAGTCCTCACAAAATGAGGGCAAAATCTCTGGGTAGTGTCTTATCTACAAACCCATCTGCCTTCCAAAATTTACCTCGGAACTTATTAGTTAAAACTCCCTCGCCGAATAAAAAGAAAAGTGGGCGGAGGCCGGGGTCGAATTTTCGGAGCCCACATATCCATAAGACACACTAATACGGAAGCAATATTATCACTTGATGTGAAAGCTAGTACACTTATCAAAAGTTATAAAGATTGTGATGATAATTTAATCAATACAACATAATATCAATCACAGATTTTCAACCAAGCAGTTATAATAGAAAATAAAATACATAAAAATAAGCTGTTGAAAATAAAATTAGAAAGAACACATCAAATTTATAGTGGTTCAGTTAAACTTTGTCCTACGTCCTCTCCCCGGAGGCACCCTCCGAGTATTGCACTAAACATTTAGTGACTCTCCTTTAGCCCCCATAGCTAGGCGGAGAAGCCCTTATAAAATCACTTTCACCTTCCCCGGTGCGGCGGAGTAGCTGGGTTCTTTGACACCAAAGATATCTTCTTCTTCCCAAAACTTCCCTCAAGACGAACCTTAAATCTGATGGTACTAAGGTGCAAGCTTGCTAAAGCAAACGTGTGAAATCCCCTTCACACTCCCTCAAATCCCCCTCCAAGGATCTTCTCCCTCTCAAACTCCACCATTTTCTCTCTCCCTTTCAAGTTTTATCTAGAAGAACGAAGACACAATGGATGTCAAAGACACTTATAAAGTCTTATGAGAAAGCTTAAATAGAGGGCTTCAAAAAACCCTAAAAAATCAATTCAGCCATCAAAGATCGTAAAGTAGGATCTCAGGATCGTCCAGTACGTTGTGTTAAATTTGACATGTTAGTACTGTACGATCACTTGTTAGTATTGTACGAATAATTCAATTTGTCTGTTCATGCTGTACAATCATCAGTACAAACAGTTCATTTTGTATATTGTTGTTGTACGATCATCAGTACGAATGACCAATCGTACAGTACGATTAGTTCAACCGAAATACAGTTCGTCCAAGACAAATCATGGCACGACCAAAATCGTCTCTGTTGATCGTACGGTACAATCCAGTTCATATCGTACGATCAGAATATCAAAATTAAGCAAATTCAATTGACTAATCATAGAATTAAATTAGGCAAAGTTTTAAACATCGTACAGTACGATATGTACGATTAAATTCATATCATACGATTCGAACAACTTTTCAAATTCAAACTTTTGCCTAATTTAATGGACGGCGGGCTTATAGATCGTCCAGCATGATGTGGTGTTCGTATTGTATAATTAGTTATATTTCAAAAATATTTTTTCAGAAAAACTAAAATATTTTAATTAATTTTTGTAACACCAGATCGTATAGTACGATCCATATCGTATAGTACAATGTATAAAAAATTTAAAATATTTAAAATCATTTTTACTCCCCCTGTGTGTGCATGCACGATCACCAAGCTAACATACACCATTACAGGACTTGACTCAATAAATTAAAAAATAAATAAATGAAAATTACATGCTCATTTAATATAACTTATTCTATCCAATCGAGCCCTGAATCTTCAAAGAATTGTGCATTGTGTATCTGAAATATTAGTCAACACATAAAAAATATGCACTACAAATATTAGGAAAAATAAAGAGGTAATCAATAATATTTGTTATCATCAAAATCATAAACTCGGAAGCCCGAGTTGCAACAATCTCCCCCTTTTTTATGATGATAAATAATATTTATTGAATTTGCAAACTAAAAAGATTTTCTCCTAAACTCTCACTCACTAAAAGAATTACATTAAAAAATAGGAGAAAGCATTTTTTTAAAACATAAATTTTAAAGCAAAATAACATAAAATTAAAAAATAAATAAAACATAAATACAACAAACCACGATACATTCTCCCCCTTTGACATTATCAAAAATAAAAGATAAAATAACACATAAAATTAAAATACTTGTAGAACAAAATAACAACATAATAAAGAAACGAAAACATGAAATTATGCTTAAAATATAATAAAATTAAACACACAAAACAGATAAACAAACATACAAAACAAATAAACAAAACACACAAATACATATGCACTACAAATAATATGATAAATAAATAGGTAATCAATAATATTTGTTATTATTAAAATCATAAACTCAGAAGCCCGAGTTGCACAGATATAATTCATGTTGAAAAGACTAGAGAGGGAGTTAAAGGTAAACTTGAATTATGGAGGTCAACCTTAGAGTCTAAATGTTTTTGTTTGGGTATATCTAAAATCGAATATATGGAATGTAATTTTAGTAGTAATAGACCTAGCGGGGGGATTGTGACTTTGGACGATCAAGTCATTAATAAGAGTACATGTTTTAGAAATCTTAAGTATATTTCTCATAGTTATGGTGAACTAGATGGGGACATTATCATTAGAATTGAAGTTGGATGGTTGAAGTGGAAGAATGCATCGGGCTTGTTGTGGATAGAAAAGTCCCTCTTAAACTTAAGGGAAAATTCTATAAAATGGTTATGAGACTTGAAATGCTTTATGGTGCAAAATATTGGCCATTAAAAGAGAAGCATAAAATTAAGTTAAGTGTTGCAGAGATGATGATGCTCAAGTGGATGAGTGGCTTTACTCTTAGAGACAGGATACAAAACGAGCATATAAGTGAAAAGGTTGGAGTAGCTCCAGTGGAAGATAATATTAGAGAAAGTTTGGTCCAAAATCAGAAGTTTTGCGCCACTAAAATGAAATTCTTGCTGGAAACACACCTATAGTGTTGCACCCATACAATATACTGCTTGCTGGTCCTAATAAAACGTCATTGGATTGTCCATTCAACTCAATTTAATAAGCGTTCTCCATTCCACATGCGAAACCTGAGGGTTTTATCATAGTGATAACAATTCAAGCAACAAGGTGGATTACAAGCTAAAAGTTTTAACTTTCCACGGGAAAGTAGAATTTAAAAATGAATGAAGGCTTTATTAGAATCATTGTAGTATCCTTTTTTCATGGTCACTAAATACCATATTTTTAATTTATATCCTCCTCATCATTAGCCTTATCCCAACTACTTGATGCTGGCTTATTTAATACGCACTCATTGCATTGAGTGTTGCATAATATATCAATACTATTTTGCGCATATATTTGACATTCAATGAGACATCCCAGGAGTGAATGCAGAATGGATAGCTTTTTTTTGAATCCTCCTATATGTTATTTCTCCATTTAAGATCTCTACAAATTTTTAATTTAGCTTGCGCTAATGTCTCATTAATGATTAGTGGCAATTAATTTTCAAGCTAATTATGCTTCAAAATTATATTTGTTAACAATAATCTGATTATTGAAAGCACTGCCTAATGGAGTACCTTAATGCTTCGTAAACTAATATACTAAGAGTTTATTTGTGACAGTTTTTTTAATGCTTCTTAAAACAGCTTTCTAGTACAAAAATTAAAATTTTTGTACTAGAAAGCTGTTTTAAGAAGCAGTAAAAAAACTGTCCCAAACGAAGCTTAAATATCTCATATCACAGCAACTTTCTCCTCAGAAAATGGCATTAATCAACAAACACATTATACCATTAAGTCTAGGAGGAGAAACTACAAAATGATGAAAAAAAAGAGAAAATATTTTGCTTATAAATAGTTTTAAAGAACAGTACATGGCAAATCAATTGTGTACTAGGACAATTTAATTGGTGCTTTTAATCAGTCAAAAAGTAACACTAAAGAGCGAAAAGTTAAGTAAATGTCATGGATTTACCTGGTACAAATTGATATCAGACTTGCTAAAGCCAGGAAGGAAAAGGGTAACAGACTTTTGTTTGCGATCAAATAAAACTGACGAAGGAAGAGAAATAGTACTGCCAAGAAGTAGGTGGCTTGCATCTTTCCTGAAAGATTTGAGGGTTACATCCCAATCTAAAGAGGAATACGAGGAAATATATGGAAGCAGTGCAAAACACAAAGGAGACATTTTCTCCGTGGTTTCCTGCGTGGCAGAGGAAAACTTTTGAGCAAAGCCAAATGCACCATAAATTTTGGTCCCAGCTTGTATTGCACAACCCCAATAGCGTAAAGCAGATATGACTGACAACGGCCTGATTGGGTCCATTAAAAGGTAGCATCTAAACCTTGAAGAGTCATAAAAATAGGCTGAAGCTTCCTGCATTATTTAATCCTATTCAAACATTAATTCTAAAGCTTGATAAAAGAATATGTATTCATCCAAAAAAAAAAAGAAATAAGCACCATACACAAAAATAGACCTCTAGGATTTGTTCAATCTCATTCCATATATCAGCACTTGTTTTGCCTTCAACAGACCCTGAATTAGGCATAGCGGATTCATAGAATAGCCTCAAGAACGAGGGTGAAGTCAGTCTTCCAATGTCTGTCTTCTCAGCCAGGTTCCGAATATATTTTAGATAACATCTGCAGCGTCAAAATATCCTTAAGCTAAGAAGGTTCCATACATGGTTCCCACAAACATTGGACCCCTACCTTACTCTTTCAGTTGCACCAACCAATCGCAATGTATCCTCAGAACTGCAACCATCGTATATAACAATATCAAACTTTTTCTTTGAGTAATTCCTCCCACTTCCAAGAAAATTTCCATATTTTAGAAGCGCTAATGATGAAAAAATAGAATCCATCCCTGGAAGGACACCAAGTTCTTCTCCTACTACCTAGTACATGGACGAATCAATTCAGGTTTGAAGTTTTGTTAGGTAAGGACGGCAAAAGGGCATAAAAGACATTGAAATACACAGAAGCGCAGTCACAACTAAAACTTCAAAACCCTCTACTTATCTTCAATTTCTTCACCCTTAACCATCTTAGAAACAAAGCCTAAATGAGGAAGCTAGAAAAACCTTTGCGTGACTAACATAAATCCACTGATTGCATACCCACCCCTTCAAGAATTCCTTGAGTTAAATTCATACGAACATCTACTTTCTTCACTCGATCAAGAGGTTCGAGAAGCATCTGCAGTTTTCAGAAGAAAAAAATTCCTGATAATCACCATCAACTATTTCATGCATAATATCAACTATGCTGACCAGTTAAAACATATAGAAAATATCATATTACCTTACTGGTTTGCAATTGAACAGCATATAGATTCTCAGAAATCATGGTAGGAGAATTTCCGATTGTGCAACCCATCAGCTGCTCAATCGTAATATCTTGTGAATGAATTACCAAACAAGTTTGCAGTCCTTCCCTAGCAAACAACTTACAATCCAAAAGAGAAATATAATGAATCATTCCAAGGCTGTGTATCACCATTAAAGCTGAAAAAATATGATTAAATACAAGGGAAAAAACTTCATATAAGTGACATGAATCAAGCTCAAACATAATGCGTTGTAATAGATAAAGTATATGTTGAAGGATCATGGGACCCACAAATCAATTAATCTTAGTAGGAATCTTTGAACACGCAGATTATGAGTTCTAACAGTTGGATCGATCCTCTCATGATCCATAGATTGCAATATGTGTGTCACATCTTCATATTCTAGCAGTCGACCCCTCTTGGGATGTTTTTCCTTTTTTAAAATTGTTTTGATTTATTTCCATTATAAGTTTTTTGAAGAAATCTATAAATACTTCCACACCTTGTATAGAATTAAAAAATAAAATTGAAAGTAACTTTTTCTACTTTTTTAAATGGTTTAGGGTTTAGGGTTTATGATAACAAAATCTAAGATTTTTGTTTCCAACCTATATTCTTTTTTCTCCCTAATTGTCAAGATGCATCATTCTCTTCATTATAGTTGGTTTCTTTAACTTTCATTCCAAGAAGTCAACCATCATGAATAATAAAAATCAGACTAAAGGAGAGCTTCAAGGGCTACAAACCTCCCATCACATGAATGAGAGAAATCTGATTAGTCTTAAATTGTGAACGCCTTTCTAAAAGAAAAGAGAAAGGTCCATCATCTTTTCCTTCTGAGGTGAAAGACCTAAAATGTATACTTTAGGTTGAAACAGATTTCATGATCATAATATGGTCATAAAATATTATGGTACTTCATATCAATAGGTCACATATATTCCTCTCAACCAAAAAAAAGTTTGGAACACCATCAAACAAATGTACTCAAAAGTGAAGGATGTTACCATCATATAAGAGATCAAAATTAGGATTTCAACAACCAGGCAAAGTACCATTCATGTTATTGAGTACTTTAATATAGTAAAGGTTTATTGTTTTGAATTGTATTATTATCGAGATCTCAAGATAATATGCTGTGATGATGCAAAAGTTTTCAAGAAAGACAGAGGTATTTTAATTCTTTGAAGGACTCAATAATAACTTCGATCAAATTCATGTCAAAATATTAAACATAGTAAATCTATCATCATTACATGAGATTTTTTTTCTCTCACACAAGTCGAAGAAGATTCATGTAGTCGGCCCCACATAGTGGGATAAAAGCTTGTAGTTGTTGTTGTTGTTGTATACAAGTTGAAGAAGAATATTAAGTTAAGTGTTGCAGAGATGAGGATGCAGGTGGATGAGTGGCTTCACTCTTAGAGATAGAATGCGAAAAAAAGTATATATGTGAAAAGATTGGAGTAGCTCCAGTGGCAAATAACATTAGAGAGATTTGTCTTAAATGGTTGGGTCACATAAAACGTTAGCCTTCCGAGGACCCAGTTAAGAGAGTAGATGTATTATATTTGGCCTATGTTAAGAAAGGTAGAGATAGACCTAAAAAGACTTTGTTATAAAATATTAGAAATGACCTTTATTTATTAGATTTAAATGAGAATTTGACTCTTAACATGACACAATGAAGAAAAAGGATTTATGTATCCTACCCTACGTAGTGGGATAAAGGCTTAATGTTGTTGTTGTTGTTGTTGTTGTTGCATACAAGTCGAAGAAGAAAGGACAGTAATGCTTAATGCTCCGATCTCCTAAAAATCTATCATGATAATCACCGAACCCCAAGAGAAGGGACTTATTGCTACTGACCACCCTTTCCTTAAAGAATGTTTTTGCCATTCTTTAACTCTATGATGCAACTACTATAAGAAGAAATAAAACATTAAAAAAAATATTGAAATCTATATGAAAAGCACCTAAGCTATGGTATAAATAAAGGTCACCCAAAAGAATAGGCTTGTCAGATCGAATCAACAGGTCTCAATTTAGACGAAATTGGCAAACTCAGAAACTTCTTTAACTCTCAATAAAGGTTTATTGGTTTGAATTATATTATTATTGAGATCTATATTGTGATGATGCGATAATTTTCAAGAAAGAGAAATGTATTTTAGTTCCTTGAAGGACT
Source organism: Dendrobium nobile (assembly GCA_022539455.1). Lineage (NCBI taxonomy): Eukaryota > Viridiplantae > Streptophyta > Magnoliopsida > Asparagales > Orchidaceae > Dendrobium > Dendrobium nobile. The sequence continues at coordinate 81,823,074 of CM039726.1, read as the reverse complement.
CAATAATAACTTCGATCAAGTTCATGTCAAAAATTTAACCAGAGTAAATCTATCATCACTAAATAAGATTTTTTTCTCTCATTCAAGTCAAAGAAGAAAGGACGGCAATGCTTAATGCTCTGATATCCTAAACATCTGTCATGACAACCACTAAACCCCAAAAAAGGGACTTATTGCAATCAACTCTTTCACTAAAGAAGAGCAAAAACCTTCTTTCAAAAGCAATCCATGATGCAACTACTATAAGAAATGGCAAAAAATATTGAAAACTCCACGAAAAGCACCAAGTTATGGTAGGAATAAAGAAGGCCACCCAAAAGGGAAGGCCTGTCATATCATATCAACAAGGCTCGAGCTAGATGAAATTGGCAAATGTATAAACTTCTTTAACTCTCAAGAAAAATCATATGGATCATACTCTTTAACTCAAAATGATATGACTTCTAACTCTTGTGATTAGAGCCAAAAGAGAGTTGAATCTATAAATAAATCTTCAATGGAAGGTGGCTAACCCATGAAAAATACGAGCATCATACATTGTGTTCAAAGTAGGCCATCTCTTAAATTGCCCTGATTTTCTCAGGCTAGGCAAAAAGTCATTTGCAAAAAAATATGAATCACAAGAAAATCACTAAAGTAGTTATAAATAAATAATTTTTCAAATGAATACATAGCTTTTTTCGATGAAGCACTAAAAAACTTGTCAAAAATAATGCGCATAATCAGTCATAATCTAACAAAAAAAATAGAAAATCACCAAAATACATTCGGAACTTCCCAATATATATAGGAGCTCAATATGTAATTTATCACTCGTATAAATGTGCTTGGAGCATTGCTAAGATGCATAGCAATAACAATCAATTACACAAGTGATACTTTGTCTTAAAGGTTTTTTTTTCCTTCATTTCTTTCTCGCACATGGATAAGATGGCATATGCTCCTTGTAAAACCCGATAAATATACAAATCGTAAGCATCGCATACTTTTCGATGCACTGCAACGAAAATAGTCAAATTTTCAAAGTTGTCGGAATTCGACGAAGTTAATTTTATAAAATTCTATGCGAAATTTCGATCGTTTTGATAGAAAGAAATTATACCTAATTTCACAAGAATTTAAAGTTAAAAATTGGCGAAGTTTACTTAAGTATAAATTACTTAATAGCCCTCATAGCTCTTGAGAGGAGTTTTAGACCTAAGGGCACATACGTCATTTGTTTTCCCATTTCCCTTAAGAGCTTAAGGGATTGATTAATTCGGTCCCTTCTTGTGAGTTCGGCCGAAACAAAGAGGGGGGAAAACGAGAGAGGGAGGAGCGGCAGCTAGGAGCTTCGGCGACGGCGACGGCGGCGGCAACGGTTTTTCAGCAGCCTCCTTGGGGAAATTCAAGAGGAAGATTAACGGAAGCTTAAGGTATGATTTACCTAAGAGATTTCTCATTCTTCTTGTAGATTTCTTTATGAGAGATTTTTAGGATTTTTTTCAAAACTTGAATTTTTTAAAAGAAAGTGATAGTGAATGTTAAGGAAATAATTTTAACCATAAAAATTTAGCTTTCTCCAAATTTTCTTTTAAGATTTCAAAATTAGTGTTTCCTCCAATTTTATTTTTCTTTCAAATTGCTTTCGCAAAAGTGATTTATATTGATTTTAGAAGGCTTCTTGTGGGATTAAATTAAAATTTTATGAAAAATTTTCAAGTTCTAGAAATTAGGGTTTTTCCAATCATGAAAAATGTCTTAATTATTATTGTTCCAAATAGTCCTATGAAGGGTTTTAATGCTGAGAATTAGGGTTTTAATTAAATTCGAAAAACTAATTTATGACAATTAATAATTAAGGCTTAATGTTAATAATATTTGACAATTAATAAAATTATATGAACATGAATTATATGGGTTCTTATGAATTAGGGATTAAGAAAGTATGTGACGATCAATGTTATTTTTTTTTGAGATATTGGATGTGGTAGAGGAAATGCCTCAATAGAGCAAATGGCGAATTTTACATCATAATGAGATAAAATGTGATTCTTTTAATTTCAGATAATTCTTCTCTTTTCAAATATTAGCATATTTTATTTTTAAATGTTAGCATATTATTTATAATATCATGCAATTAGCCTAGCATGATTTTAAATGCAAATGTACATTTCTCATATAGATAGCTTAGCATGTTCTTAAATACTATATATCTTGCTCATGTAGATAACCTAATATATCTTTAAATACAATGTTGCAATTGTGTCTTCCTCGTGTGATAATTGTGGATAGTTTACAAAGCTTATGTCTCCTTTAATAAGTATTTATGTAGAAAAATAAATGAGCATTAGAACATATGCATGAATGATGTGTTAATATCCCTCTATGAATACATATTGAATGGTTGAATGTGTATGTTGATGCGGAGTATTAAATGGTAAAGGCCTCTTCAGAGCAATTGGTACAGGACTCTTCGGAGCAAAGGGTAAAGGGCTCTTCGGAGCAAATGGTAAATGAATGGCCAATTGAAAGTGTACATGATCAGTACAAAACAAAATGATACTTCTGTGACGGATGCATAAGAATATGTTATTATGTTATAAGCACAAAGAGCATCAAAGGAATAATAAAAATATATAATGTAAAAGATTTCATGTTTATGCAAAGTAAAAGAACATATAGGATGACATAGGGTCATATGCACACTAATTATTACATAAAAGCAAGTTTATTGTTCTTTTAATTAGAAATAGAAATATTGGCATGCATATTGTACTTTTTACCTTACTTCTGAATTTAATTGAATAACATTTTACATATTGAGTTTCTCATCCAAATTATGAAAAATTTTCAGAAGAACTTGTTAATCATGAATGACGGATAGACAGTCGTATACTTACCGTCGTAGGGAGACGACAGGTGACAGGTTTCTTTTTTGGTATTTTGATGTTTTATGTTAGATGGATGCGTATGATAGCATATGATAGTTAGACTTTTGGGCATCCATTTATATAATAAATTTTTATGTACATGTTGATTTTTGAATAAAAAAATAAGAAAAAAATGTTACTTGGAATCTTTACTGGCTCTTTTTCTATATTTGGATATGCTTTATAGATGTTACTTGAAATGTTTTAAATTTTACTATTTGACCTTCGCTATCGCCTCGCCTATGCGAGCTTACCAGACCGGGGCAAGACATTTCTGAGATTGACCTTAGAGAAAACCATTGTACCAACCTTCATATGTAGCATTTCATCAAGTTAAGGTATTGAGAACATATACTTAGTAATGATTTTATTGATAATGCAAGTATCTATGCATAGACATCAGAGTATGCACTGGACATGTGTTAAGAAGGGTATATATACCATCCTTCTTTGAGTTATGAGTTAAGAAGGGTAGGGAGTGCACATGCGAATAAACTTTCTTAGTTAAAACCTCTAGATAATATGTCATCAACTTGCCATTAAGCTCTGCATCTCACCTCATATGATGGTGAAGCAAATTGGAGAGTAAAGATCCATGAATCAACTATAAAGCATATTGGATGTTTCTTAATGGGAGAAGCTCACAGGAGGTTGTTCGAAACAAACATCCTAAAACTTAGACAAAAGAATACTCACCTAAAATGAGAGGGATTTAATAGTGGGTTGATATGTGGCAGTCAAGACGACTAGAACCAAGATTATATGCACATTAATCATCTATTCAAATTTATGTTTATCAAAAAAATGAAGGGATTTCTTTTCTACAGAGGTAGATGAATCTCAAGACTGTTGTGGAGCGATCCCTCATGCTTAAAAAGATTTAACATAATTCATTGGATCTGAAACTTAAAAGTGCATATGTTTAAATGTTAGAATTTTCCCTTGTCTCTGATGTCATCATTTTAGGCTTTGACTTCAAGCAATTTCTTCAGCATTTCTTCCACGGCAGCGAACTTTCCATCCATCTTTTCATGGACAGATACAAATTGGTTTTCAAAATTTGAAAATTTCTCCGCAAAATCTGATTTCAATTTGGCCTATTTCCCCTTCCAACCCTTCCACTTTCCTTTCGGACATGGTACCCTAGATCAAAGTGCCCTAATACCAATTTGTTAGACTATGCTTGTAGAAAACAAGAGTCACTCTTGCTGAAATTTAATTTCAGCACTTTGCAAAATAGAACTTGAGAAGAACTTGGAAGGAAAACTAGAATAGAACTTCTTTAATTGATAATAGATGAAGAAGCATAACAAGATACAATAGATCTTCTATTGGAGAGGAAGATCCATCTCTCCCAAATCTCTAGACGCCACTAAAGCCCAAGCAAAAACCAAGAACCAGGACATTACAGCAAAAACAGAAATAAAAAATCTAACCCTGGCCTCCAAACATACTTAAGCATTCAACATTAAGTCAAATCCCAAAACAGACCCTTCTATTTGAATTTCCCTCCTAAATCCTCCTTAATTTCCTCTTAATCAAGCAAGTGGACCCCACCATCAAGGGCGGAAGGCATGGGAATGGAACTTCCCTGTTCTTGCCTCTTAAAAAATTGGACCGGTCCTGATTGGACCAGTCCTTGGGTCAGTCTATCACATGATGATCATTAAATTTGTCCATAGCACATGGACTAAGAGAGTGATAGTGAGATCTAATTGGAGGAAGTGGAAGAGGAGGATGTGGAGGAGAAATGGGATCAATAAGATGCTGTTTTCCTTCCTCAAGTTGGTGGAAGAATTGGATCAGGTTGTGGTATGGGTGGTGTTGTCCTACTAATTCGATGCTTTAATGCCACAAACTTATCTTAAAATTCAGGATAGGTTTGTTATTGCATAAGGATGAGAATTTTAATTTCTCTAGTAAACATGCATAAGAATCGTCACAGCTATATTTTGAAGTTTGATCTTGTTATCTTTGTCCACTAAAAGTTGGCATAGTGATATTTTTATAGTAGGTTTTATTACTTCTTCTAAGATTTTGTCATTGTTGAGAGCCAAGATTGTCAATTTTGAGAAAATGATCTTCTACGAAGTTATAGATCTTGTCAACCTAATGAAAATAGAGTATTCATATGTAAAATTTGAATGAGAAATGACAATGATATGACCAACATATATAGAGTTATCACAAGAGAGAAAATACAATATTTTGATATAAGCAAAAATTTTCTTTGAATGAAACGCTATTACAATGAAATGGAAGACAATTATATGAGTAAATAACCATGTGATGATATGGAAATATTCATTTATTTTTTATAAAATGATAAGTTAATTTTAATGAACCTAATAATATAGTTTAGTGCAAGAAATACAATTCAATGCATAACAAGATGTTCTTAAGGAAACACATTTATTCTAATACCAAATGTAATGTAGAGGAATGTAATCTACTAAGAGATGAATGCATCTACATGATTACACCGATTGTTCTTCAATTACTTGGGACTGAGCAGTAATAAGCATGCAACTATTATTGAGCACAACCACAATACTATTATTGAGCACAACCACAATAATAAGAACGGAATAAGTGAGACATGATTCAAACTCATATAAAGTACACCACATTAGATGTCTAATTCATATTAAGAAAAAGAAATAAAAAACTATAGATTGTCTAACTAGTGATGGATTTGAAGTAATCTGTGGCAATCTAAGGATAAGTTGAAGTAGTCCTCAACAACAATCTATCATTGATAAGATCAAGTTAGTAGCACCGATAATCTTGTTATAGGGAAGATGATGTTGGAAAGGCTAGGTATGTAAAGGAGAAGCTTTTAGATGATTTATGGTGGGATGAGATTGAATACATCTTAAATTTCATAGATTCAATTTATGAGATGTTGAGAGTAGCTGATACGGATAAGTCTTGTTTACATCTCATTTATGATATGTGAGATTCAATGCTAGCCAAAGTAAAAGAAACTATATATAGACATGAGAGGATGGCACTTCATGAAGACTCAAGCTTTTGGGATGCTATTTATGCTATTCTAGAAGATAGGTTGAGAAAAAGTAATACACCTTTGCATTGCTTGGCTCACTCACTAAATCCCAGGTAAATTTCAACATTTTTTCATTATTAATTCACAATTTGTAGTTTAGTAATTTCAATATTTTTGTATTATTTGCTTTTAATGTTATTTGAAGATATTCAACTAAAGAATGGCTTCAAGAGGATCCTCGAATAGTTTCTCCATAGAAAGATTTTTAAAAATTTCAAATATGAGGAAGACATGTTTGAAGCGTTATTTTCCAAATGAGAAGAGAAGAAGTGTCAATATTGAGCTTGCTAATTTTTTTGGTTATTTAGAGGCCTTTGATAACCAAGAGTTATTGCGTGATAGGTGGAGAATTGATCCAAAAATGTGGTGGATTATACATGAAGTTTCAGCACCTCTACTTCAAACAATTGTCATAAAATAGCTTGGTCAAGTTTCATCATCATCTTGTTGTGAAAGAAATTGGAGCGCATACTCATTCATCCAATCAATGAAGATAAATAAAATTACTCCACAACGGGCTGAACATTTAGTTTATGTGCATACAAACCTTCGACTTCTCTCAAGAAAAACTCTAACTTATATGGAAAGAGACAACAGGATGTGGGATGTTGCTGGAGATGGATTTGAATCTCTTGAGAATATGGGAATATTAGAAATTGCTAATCTTTTACTTGATGAGCCTGAATTGGAAGTTATGATATTTATTGAAGATGATATAGAAGTTCAAAAGCAAACCACTAAAGAAGCTAATCCTATCATTCCTTCTATTGAATAGTTGAAACTTCATGTCCTAGACAATTTATGTTTTTATTTTTATTGTTGTACTAGACATTGAAATATTTAATGCTTACTTTTATTTTAATATTATAAGATACAATGCAACAAATGATGTTGCTTTCAACTTTTTTTGTCATTTCAAATATTACGTTTTGATTACTTTCTTAATAATTATATATGATTTATATATTATAATGTCATATTCTCGCCGTACCCATATCCTATATTTTTAAGAATTGATGTGTCTCATATCTGTATTGTGTCTATCCGTGTCGCCGTATATGTATTGGTGCAACATAGGCTGCGCCACACCATGCGTCATGGCATGGGCTATTTAGCGCTATCAATATATGTGTCCAAGACTAGTCAAAATCAACCCAAACTAGGCACTTTGAGTTTGTCTCCCTTTACCCATCCTTAAACATTTTAGATCTCCACTGAAAACTCCAGAACACTCCTAAAATTCTCCTAACGCTCCCAAGTAGATTCATGCCCTAAAACCCCCTCTATGCCAAACCCTAATTTGAAACTCAAAGGAGTAGCTTTAGGGTTAAGCTTGCCACCAACACTTGGCCAACCTCTCCCATGGCTTATCTCAAGGGTTATTCCACCAATGAGTCAACCTCCTACATCAAATGCAAGCTTTGGATCAACCGTTCCAAGACAAAGTTACATGTTCTTCACTTAGGAGTGGAAACACATAAAAATGGTGGAAAACTCAAAAATTAATTCTTCGTTAAAAACTAAGAGATTAGCTTAAAAGTACTGCCTAGTTATAGGAATGCTAAAGAGACCAAATTATACAAACCACCCTCCAAATTCAAACCTACCATCAACCCTATCTATTATTTTCATATATAACATTATTATCATACCTACCAACATTACCATACACAATATTACTATCAACCTACCACCAAGCCAAATAATATAAAAGCCCCTTATGGGCTATGATATAAGAAATTGTACAACATATGTAAGCCCAAATTATAATATCATGACACATAAAAAACTCAACAACATAAAGGTACAAATAAATTCAACCATATATGTCCTAGATATATAAAAACTAATCTTTAGGACAACAACAACAACAATGATGATAATGACCTGCGACATAGTGCTAATGAATGGTAATCCCTTAATCACAGGTTAAGTTCCCTTCAATCACACCAGCCTAATACCAACTATACTATGCCACAACACTTGAATAACCGTGCTTATCATTTATGGTGGCATCATGACTCAAGCCACCCTGGTTCATGTAGCCTAATGTAGCTCTCAAGATGAAGAATTGTGGCATATCTCAATGACAATCCTACAATCAAGATGAGGTGCCCAAAGTCATCTATATTTTATTTTATATATATTCCGAATTGATAGGAGATTTTTTTCTATATTTCTCTTATAAATGGGTAAATAAAACAAAGAAAAGTTACTTAAAGAGCCAATTGATTAGGTGTAAAGTCATAACAAGTTAGCAACCAACTTATAAAAATAGATGTTAAAAAGGACTTTATATTATGTGTCAACAAGTTCCCTCAGAATCAAACAAAACAGCATTGTTTTTCCCTTTTTTTTTCTTTTTCATTTGTTCTCTTTCTTCTCTTTAGTGTGGATTTGATGCAATGAAGCAATGATTTTGGAATTATTTCAAAATAATAAAAAAGGAGAAATGGTATAGCGTACTTTTTTGCAAGGGCTTGGAGGTGTAAGTGCGGGTTGGGCTTGTGCTAAAGAAACATGTGGACTTGAAAGATTGGCTACCATGGAGTTTTTGGATGGATTTGGTGTAAATAGAGGATGCATGTATGTGTTTGAGAGCCATCTTTTGGATGATTTTTGAAGTTTCAAAATTAAATTGAATGATTGATAGATTGTTTTGGGAATAAATTTAAATTTTAATTGAGATTAATTGTGTCAATCTTATATTAGCATTTATGAGGAGTTTATAAATAGTGACTGAAATGTTTAACTGATAAATTTTTGTCTGGAACTAAATTTCTTTTTCCATCTTTCAATCTTGTAATGTAAGTTGTGTGATAGAAAAATACCACTCAAACTTAAGGGAAAATTATATAAGGTGGTTAGACTTGCAATGCTTTATGGCGCAGAATGTTGGCCACTAAAAGAGAGCATAATATTAAGTGTTACAGAAATCAGGATGCTCAGGTGGATGAGTGGCTTTACTCTTAGAGAGCGGATATGAAATTAGCATACAAGATTGCGTTAGAGAAGAAAGTCCCAGTGCAGAAGTAGAGAATGAAAGTGACAAAGCATAAGACCTTCCAATCCCTATTTCACGTAGAATCACTCAGAATATAAGTGCCTTGGGTAAATGCCCACCTTCGTGAGAATATTACCAAACAATTTTCTGTCCCCAAAATCTTTAGGGAAAAGGGCGCCACCGCGCGCAGCGTTGAACTTAGACAAGTGAAAGGCGATAGTTGCCAGTGGCAAATAAGATTAGAGAGAATGGCCTTAGATGGTTTGGTCATATAAAACAACGGCCTTCCGATGACCCGTTACGAGAGTATATGTATTAGATTTAACCTATGTTAATAAAGGTAGAGGTAGACCTAAAAAGACTTGTTTAGAAAATATTAGAAATGGCATTTCTTTATTAGATCTAAATGAGAATTTGACTCTTAACCGGACATAATGGAGAAAAAAGGATTCATGTAGCCGACCCATTGTAGTGGGATAAATGCTTGATGTTGTTATTGTTGTTTAAAATAAAGTATAAGTACAACCACTTCAGTACGGAGGAAGTCATCTCCCTGTTCCAATATATGGTTTGGTTTTTCTTTATTTTGGTTTTTTCATTCATTTCCTAATCCTTCTATATAATATCTTATCTTCTAGTTTAATGCTCTTGATTTTAGTCAAAAGGTGATGTGTCAAAAATCCTTTTATGGAATTCAATTTGTTTGTTGGCTATTTAATTTGTTCGCAAATTATAGTTGAAATTCTTGGAAATTTAAGATTGTTTCATTATCAATTGGGCTTAAATACTACTATCACCTATTTTCATTGACAGAAATTGAGTTAAAATTCCCAATTTTCCTTTACATGGAAACATGCTATGTGTCATATTAGTTGAATAGGAAACTATAATCCTTAAGGGTTGTGCATGTATGCCCTCTTCAAAATAATCAATGCATACTGCAACAACAACAATAAGCCTTTATCTCACTATGTGGGATCGGCAACATGAATCTTTTTTCTCCATTAGGTCCTATTAAGAGTCAAATTCTCATTTAAATCTTTTTACATTAAAAAAAAGTATATCAATACAAGCTACAATAAAAAAATCCATGCATTAGGAAACTCTTAACCATTTAGGGTAGTGTAGCCAGAGCCTTCAAAAGGAGGTAATTTGGAAGGACAATCTCTTCAAGGGTAGTGTAGTCGAGCCCTTCAAAAGGAGTTCATTTGGAAGGACAATCTCTTCAAGGGTAGTGCATGTCTACACCTCTAGCTTTGCGTCTTACTTGATTTAAATGGCAATATAATATTGGCATGGTTGGAATACCTTCCCATTTTGTGATTGAGAAAAACAAAAAATAAAATAAAGGGCTTTGCCTCTACATTTGTTTCCAAGCAAATTAATTTTTCTTGAAGAAAACATGAAAATTGTAACCTATGTTTAATAGTTTTACTAAATATGGCGTAATCTAACATATTAGTCCATCATAATAAATTCTCCCTGAGGGGTTGTTTGGCCACAACTAGGACTGAACTCAAGTAAAATTTAGTAAATCTGAAAACTATTTGACATGACAGATATTAAATTTGGTTAACTCCTGATCAACAAATTATCTATTTATTTTAAAATTTAAGTTTGTTAGCTCAAATAGGATTTTAATAATAACTATTAATAATGAAATTAATAAATGTAATAGAAATCATAGTTAGCTTAAATAATCTAATTAATAATTAAGAGAAAATGACCAAAATAATCCATTGGCTCTTTAGGTATGACTAAAATACTCCCCAATTATATTAAAGGATCATTTTGATCTGTCAACTCCTTAAAGAGAAACCAAAATAGTCTCACTATGGGACTATTTTGATTCTTTTTTAGAGACTTAAAGGACAAAAATGGTAATTTAATATAGTTGGGGACCATTTTGATCATACATAAAGAGTCAAGGAACTATTTTGATTTTTTTATCTAATTATTAATTAGTAAATTATTAAGCTAATTTTAAACAATAATTTTTATGTGGTCATTAAAACTGTAAATAATATCATTTTTAAGAAATACTTTTTTATTAATTAAAATTAATTATTAAGACTAATTTTATTTTTAATTAAGAGATTTATATCTATTTTATGGGAAAAACTAAACAATTTATTTAAAGGGCTTCTATAAAATAATCGAGAATCCCTAACCTCTCCTCCATCAACATCTTCTACTCTTCCTCCTTCAACCTACAATATTTTCTTACTCATCGATACACGCTGAAAATTTTCCTACTCATCATAGTAATTTTTGGACTAGATCCACCTCTTCTTTGCACTTTTTCTAATCATTGCCACTAAGAGAAGAAACTAAGTCGTGACGAGAGCTTGCTAGCATAGGTAAGCCCAGAACTTCCCCTTTATAAATCTCGTAAACCCATGGAACTCCCGAATTTAGTAAATCTGGTAGTAAATCCGGGATATACATCAAAGTAGGGTTTAAATGGAATTTAAAATAAAGATGGATTCATTTTGTCCAAAATGACAGGTAAGCAAAATTTATGTTAAAACTATTTAAACTCGGGATAAATTAGGCAAACAAAAGCCCTAAGAATTGAGAAATTATTCTGTGCGAACTCTGGACGTTGCTCTACATCCGGACTCCAATACGATGCAGCCATGTGGCAGCCTGATGACCTAACTCGATGAAATTTTAATATTTGTCGCATCTTTTTTCCAACTTACCGCATGGCTCGACGACCAGACTTGATCCAAATGCCAAAAGTTACTTTTTACTAAAAAGAAAACCGAGGCCATACAGTGGAAAATTCAAAATCGACCGCAGTGTTTCAATTTCCCTTGTCTCAGGCGCTCTTCATCTGCATCCAAAGCTCCTTTTGTTTGCTCGAGATTTTTGTTGCTGAAGCCATGACTAAGATCAATTTTTTGTTACCAAGAAAGTACTTTTTCACTAAATTTGTTAGTTATATTTGTTTTGTAAATGTCCCGTATTAATTTTTGTAAATGTCGTGTTAGGGTTTAGGTTTAGGATTTCGAACATTTGCATGTTGCTATAAAATATTTTCTCACAGATGCGTATTCAAAATGTATGTGGGAGATAGGTTTTGCATACTCTGTATTGTTGTGTACTATTGTGTACCCATATGTATCGCGTGTATCGATGTCTACAATTTTATATGGTATGATGAAGTTAATATAACATTTTAGGTCATATTTTAGTACATTTTCTATACATGTTAAGTGTTGCGTACTGTTGTTGTGTACCACTATGTATAGATGTTGTGTATCGCTTATGTGTACCTTTTGGTGAAGTTGATAGCATTTTTTTCTTAACCACTATACCTAATTTTGCAGGGATATATTTCAAAGATAAGTTTTTTTGTTGCAGAACTTCGACATTCAGATAAATATGCGATCATTTGGTTGATACGCAGTTCGGGAATTACTAAATATGGGATTGTCGAAGTAGATTAAATCGTGAAAAAAAAAAGTCTTTTGTTTTGGTTCGGCCCGTAGTCACATATGAAATAGCTGATGGGATAAATTTAGCAACACTTTTCTCTCAGGATCTCTTGCAGGAAAAGGATAATGTACAACTTCCAATTTGGCTAAGAATTTGTGGATAGAATGAATCAACTGCACATTCATCAGTTTATATTAATGCATCGCTTTCGTCAGAATATTCTTCTGGTCTACATGTTTTTGTCAATGTGGAATATTCGAAAGCAGTGTTTCGTCATCAAGGGCCGGAGGTTACCATTCACTTCAGATGAAGTTGCTCTAATCCTAAGACTGCCCAACAAAGAAACTAATTCGAGTTGGGAAGTAGGGGTATCAAAAATTGACACAACACGAAAACCTGTTCGAACTTGACCTGAATTTTTCGAGTTAGGGTCAACCCGTTTTAAGAATGGGTCAGGTTCGGGTCTTGATTTTGACCCGTTTCAAATTTTGGGTTGGGTTTGGGTTAACCTACAAGCATAGTTTTAACCCAATTTTGGCCCAGTTTTGCCCACATAGCCAATTTACTGCCATACCCCGCACGACACACGCCTGTTGGCCAATGGTTGCTGCCCTCGCGGCTCTCGCCTTAGCCTCGCACTCCCCAAAGGACTCCATGCCCAAGTGTTGCATCTCCTTCTCTGCTTATTATAACGACTCCGCCGTCCCTTGCAAAACCTGCACCTGCGGTTGCCCGACCTCAAGCTTGTCTCGCACTTGTAATGCCACGCCCCCGTTCTTCTCCTCCCTCTCGACGCCCTCCTCGTTCCCTTTGATAACCGCAGTGCAAAGGCGTTGGCTTGGGCTGAGATGACCTACAGTGATTTCTATGGCGTGAGCGTTAATTGGCATATAAATTATCAATACTGACTATGGGAAGGGATGGACGGCGAGGGAAGGATACAATCTTCATGCAGGGGCTGCCGGGATTTAAATATAATTATTTGATGGAAGAAGTGGATGGATCAAATCCAGCGATTGACCCCAGACTGTCAGCCAAGCAGCAGTTTGTGATCTCGTTCACCAAGTTGAAGACTCTGGGGATTAATGTGCCTTCTGGAGATGGATATCCTTAAAGGTATTCTTTAATGGAGAAGAGTGCTCGTTGACAAACAGTATTCCGATGAGTAGAGACGGAATCAGACGGTTTCGTGTGGAGACAGTAGATGGTTTCGTGTCAGGTCAATTCGAAAACCCGACCGGTCAGGTCCATGATGAAATTTCTAACCCGTCTGCGAAAACGGGTCGGGTTCGGGTGGGGTCAAATAGTGGCGGGTCAATGTCGGGTTCAACCCGAACCCGACCCGTACCCCGATTTTAACACCCCTATTGGGAAGTGCCAGAATCACTGGGAAATCCACAAACAATATCAAATATGAGATGCTCAGTCTGGACGAATCAACTCTACTTCTCAAGCTTATGAAGAAATTTATCATTTTATTATTGTCCAACTTTTTCTTTCCACTACATAACTATCGAACCCCTATTAGGATCCTTAGTGTAGCTCGTCATGTAGATTAATTTTTATCTTACAATTGGTCAGCATCCATTAGAAATTTTTTAGTGGCCGACTTCGATGTAATTGCCAGGAAGTTTCCCAAACACAAACTATTGGGATACATGAATGGCTTTATACATATCATAATTGTGAATGCATCCAACATTTTAGAACCTCTGTCCATTCTAGGAATTTATTTTATTGGCTAACAACCTTTTTTCATGCAAATTTGATTTCTAGAGCATACAACACTCCATGCACCAGTGGATAATAATCCAAACCTCATTTTTTTCACTGGGACAATAAGATTATGTACAGTAGTAGAGGTCTCCGATTTATTTGATAAACTTCAGGATGTACAGGTACTCATGCTTCTTCTTTCCACTTCATCATCTTCTCTAAGCTCAGAAAACAATCAATTATAGAATTTGTTGGCTTTGAAATGTCATGGCACATATTGTTAGTGGACTCGCTACGCTGTGTTGAAAAAATACCAATGTTAGAACAATTCTTGTTAAATGTTGTTGACCACTTGTTCATGATTCTATAAAGCTCGTTTAACCAATCATGGTTGTGGAATTCACCTTTAGTGATCATTTCAGCTTAGGTTCTCTCAAACTCTTCCTCAAAATCACACTTCCTTAAACACCTATAAAAAACGCTTATGACTTTGTTGCTGCTATTGAAGCACTGCACCATGGACGGAGCCTTCTTGGTGATGTGCCATTGGCACAGCCGATGGTCTGTCTGAGGTAATGCAACTTCTATTGTCCTAGCCATTGTCTAATCCTAATCAATAAATATTGTCATGAAATGTTTATCACCCACTATTCGTAAAAATATTCTACATAACCAGATAAATGTTTCAATTATCTCATCTGATAAAAAAGTCACCCTTAATTGAATATTATGCAAATAATTATTGACTCCAACAAATGGTGCACAAGTTAAATTATATTTGTTAAGCATATAACTAATATAAAAACATTACATCTTCAAAGCAATCATAATTTATTCTCCCCAACTCATCAACCCAAAAAAATTCAACAATTTATCATCCTCATATGTTTGGACATCTCATACAAACATGTTGTCATCAACTAGTCGATTTTTAAATAGTTCAATTAGAAAATTAGTGTCCTCATACTCAATATTTTCTCTTTTATTTATGAATATAATTATATGCATTCCTCTTAGAGAATTCAATATTTTCTAAACCTCCAAATTCATCGACTAGGTAGGTAAATATATCAACGGTTCTTATCCTGACATCTGTCATTAATTTAAGAATTGATGCTTTCTAATCATTAATATTCCTATATAATCTAAGCAAATATTAATCTTCAGGCCTAGCTAATTCGTGAATGTGGCTCTCTATGCATTTTTGCACCATCCAAACTCCATCTTCATCCACTGAAAATCTAATCATAACGGGACACCTTGTTCTGGTATTTGATTTAAGATATTTTGATTGGGAATTTAAGTTAATACCCTTCATAAATCCAACTTTCTAACAGACAGTCTTTGGATTTTATTTTTTTGAATTAGGCCAGTAATTGTGATATTTTTTGCAACACTAAAATCAATATTATGAGTATAATGATAATACATATCATATGATTCCTTCTCGGAGTTATAAACACCCTATGCACAAGAGAAACTTATTTAACATTCTGATATAAACATGGCAGTACAAAAAAAATACAGTGGTACATAGCAGCGGTACATAGCAGCGGCACACAGAAGTGATAATACACAACAATAATACAAATCAAATTATATTTTTATCTGGACTTGCACACAGATTCCAAACTTGTATCTAAGCATATATAGAGCAATATAAATTCAGAGGACCAAAAAAGATTTGAACGATACACCCTAAACCCTTAAAAATTCTATATTTTCAAAATGAAGAATAGTAAAATCTCTTCGGAGTTTAAAATTTACCGATAATATCCCCGACTTATATCTCGTAGTTTGCTACGATAAGTCTTCATGGATGTTTTGCGTAACGCCTTCCATTTCCTCCAGAATTCGACTTCCTCCAAACCGGTTTCCATCTTCATAGCTACTTTCTCTCTCTCTTTTCTTTCTCAACTTTATTATGAGTAGAAATCCTATCTCAGTTGGCGAAAATAGTCCGCCAATATCCTAAACCCTAGATATTGACGCGTTTATTTTCAGTTTTCTCGTCTAGACCATATCGGGTCGTCGGGCCGAGCGGTAAGTTGGAGAAGACGCGACAAATATTAAAATTTCATCGAGTCGGATCGTCGGGTCTTCAGGCCGCTAGGTGACTGCATCGTATTGGAGTCCGAACGTAGCTCGTGAAAGGGCATATATTTTTAAACGAGCATATATTTTAAACAAGTACAGAGCCAATGTAATGAGAAGTACTACAGTAAGAAGCATATATTTTTCAACCTCTTATAGGCTTCGTTTGGGACGGCTTTTTATTGCTTTCTAAAACGATGTTTTAGTTAAAAAATAGAAAATTTTGTACTAAAACTCCATTTTAGAAAGCAGTAAAAAAGCCGTCCCAAACGAAGCCATAATGACAAAAGGATAGATTAGTTTATCGAGTATTAATTAATGTTTAAATGAAAAGAAGAGAACTAAATCAGATTAGATGTAGCTCGTGAAAGGGCATAAAGAATATAGATAAAACGTGAACCAACAGAAAGAAGAAAAAGCACCACGAGATGATACCTTGGCCGCGAGAACAGCGGCAGTGCTCTTGCCAGAGCCTCCCTTACCGAGGAATGTGACTATTTTTGTGTGCTTCTGAAAAGACTCCCCCGAATCCGCCATGGAAGCTTGGATTCTCCATCCACTATATCTTTTCATTAGGATCCGAGGATCAGTGGTAGGTTTAGGGTTCGTGGAAAAGAGCCATTTGGCGGAGCTTGGCCTGAGAGCTGATAACTCCATATTGATGTCGATTGGGCAACTTAGAATTTGCGTGTCATCTTCCTTGTGTCAGGATTTTTTTTCTGCTGATGCTTGTTCTTTCTTAAAATTTTAATAAAATTATATTGGATATCCTATTAAAATTACTTATAATGTCCTGCTAAATTTTTATTTGTATTTTTTTTTTGGGACTTTACTGCTAGAATTTTAAATGAGGAACTTTTTGGAATTTAAATTTAGGATAATGTTAACTTCAATTTCATCAAATTTAAAGTTGAATTATACGTCTCAATAAGATAAATCCAACTATGCTAAGAGTGGTCTAATGCAAACTTAAATGAGCTCAAATCAAATATTTAAAATATAATTGAAAACTTCAAATATTAATTAGATGGACAAATGATTTTCAAATTTGACATGCTTATAGTCAAATTGAATGGCTCGACGAGAAGATTTGAAGGAACACAAAATCACTCAAATCTAGTATCATCAAGGCGCTTAAATATTGAATAAATATTTAGTGATGAGGAGAAGCGATATGAATCGTATAATAGAGTGTTTTGGATTTTGATTCAAATTACCAAAATGCTATTGGAAATTTTCTATAAATAAAACCTCGTTCTTCATATGAGGTAGGAGAAGAGAGAGAATTTGAGATTTTCTTGTATTTTTGAACTATCGTCGTCCACGACCATCATTAGCTATTGCCACAAACAACAATCATTGTTGTCATCCTCAGACTCCTATCAAGATTTAACTCTATTATTGCATTTCAAATATCTACTTGTGAATATCAATTTTTTTTTTTTTTAATCTTGCAAAAGAGAAAACAAACATCTTATTATCAAACAGTCATATACTTCTTCAACTGCGATGACGTAAGAATTCTTGTATCTTTTAATATATATATATATATATATATATATATATATATATATATATATATATATATATATTGTATCTTGTATCTTTAGATATAGTAGGTTTTTTATCTGGATCAGACTTCATGATTTTTTTGCTTTCTAGATTTTAACGCAAAAAGTATTTGATTTTACCTATAAATCAACCTAACTTAAGGGGTTGATTGGCCCTTTATTCCTCTTGAAGAGTGATCACAATACTTGTGCTAAGCGTGCATTGCTGCTCACCACAACACCATTACACATAATACTCATAAATTTAAAATAATTATTTCCATTAAGGTCTCTTCTTATATTTCACTTCCCTGCATTATATTTATTTAATAATTAATCTCCTTATGTGTCCTTTTAGTTTACAAGCTCAACAATATTGATCCAATACATTTGCAATCTGAATAAGTGGAGTAATGTGTTAGGTCTCTATGGTAACACCCTCAATAGTCATCGCATTGCTAATGGTTTCATTGTCAGGGCTAAGTTGGGTGAAAATTTCGCTTGTATCCTTTTCTAGACAAAGTCAATGAGAGCATCTAAATTAAGCTTAATTTTGAGTTAATTATTCTTCAATTCTCTAACTATAGCAAAAAAAGTTTTTACAATTGACTCAAAGAGGTCATGAACTAACTAGATGAAGGCATGTCTTTATTTTGATTCTTTCCTCCATTGCACCTCCATTGCTTTCAAAACTTGACCACCACATTGCAATAATCAAAATTTTGATATATTCAAAAAATTTTTAAGAGCCATTATAAATTCAAATCATAAATCGCCTATGACATAACATATACATTGCAGTGTTTTAATCATACTAATTTTTCATATTTTTTTTTATATTGGTGTAAATTTTTAAGAAATCGACACATGTCGATACAAGCAGAAGTTTTGAGACCATCATGTGTCCATTTTGCAAACCAATTTAACCAAAACTTTTTAAATAAAATTGGCTATTTTATGAAAAAAATTTATAATTTTGGAGCTCCAAAATAATTTATATGAATTTTATAGCGAAAATTAATTAAATTAGATAATTATATAATATTGTACTATTGTTTTAATATAAATATCATAACCAGTCAATTCCTTTTTCTCCCTAAATCAAATTGACTAACAAAGAAGTGTAAGAAAAAATTAGGCAGAAAAAGGAAATTAAGATTTGAAAGCCGTAGAGAAATTTTTATTAGTTGACCTTGTTGGGAGATTTTGTTGTCTCATTG
The DNA here is from genome assembly GCA_022539455.1 of Dendrobium nobile. Taxonomy (NCBI): domain Eukaryota; kingdom Viridiplantae; phylum Streptophyta; class Magnoliopsida; order Asparagales; family Orchidaceae; genus Dendrobium; species Dendrobium nobile. The sequence continues at coordinate 81,804,067 of CM039726.1, read as the reverse complement.
TAAGCAATGATTATCATATTTTTTATTTCAATAATTTGATATTCTTTGGATTTTTTTGGTCACATTTATTTTTTTGTTACCGAAAAATAAGTATAATTTTGTTTTTGTTACCGAACAATGAGTAATTTTTTTATGTGTTATAGAGTTTGAGATTATGAACGTGTTGAGTATTTATTTGAAATTTTTTACAGGGTAATTTTAAAAATGTGGGAATTTTTTGTCAATCCAAAATTTTATTTTGCATCTAAGAATATTATTTGAGTTTAATTAAATCTTCATAATATTGTTATATAAGATATTTAGTAATTTTATTAATTTTTTAAAATATGAATTTTCTGTTATGTGGGATTTTATATTGCCTACAATTATGGCATTTTTTATACTCTCTAAATTAAGCTCAATTATACTTTATTTACAACAATACATCAAAAATAAATATGAATATATGTTTGAGTAATAGCTCGTCAATATTATTGATATAGTAATATGATAATAATGTGTGTGTGTAAAAGATAAATAAAGACTGGTTAACCCATTAGTTGGAGATTGATTAACCTATACAGGATGATAGGCCGATGAGCTTTTTTTTAAATATTATAGTCAAGTGTTATCCTCTACTAATACAACAATACGACGATATAATGATTGAGAGTTATGAGGAGTTATTACTTTGTCGATAGGTAAAATGTGATGACTCTATTTACCAAGCAAACGGTTATTAATTACTGATTATTAAAAAATGTCGTGATAGTTAGAACTTCTTACTTGTATAGTGTATATATTGGAATGCTTGTTATTGTGGCATTGTTTATATTATTGTACATATTTATTATTACTACAAATTTACTATTACCGCATTATTTTACTGCTCTTATCATTGGATTATTACTATTGTTGATCTATACATCGATGTTATTTGATACTACTAATTCACTTTACTAATACTAAGTAAATGATATATTGATCTTGTAATATACTAATTTGATATTGATATAAAATACATGAATAGTACATGTATACTCCTATATAATTTTATTATATTGATATGAATTCGATAGTATTTACTAATACTTTAGTTTTACCACATTATATGATTTTTATTCTAATTGATAGTACTAATACGACGACTGTTCTATCAATTCAACACCCGTACTAGTTCACTGATTTCTCCACTGTATTGTTTTATTGGCTTCGTACCATTCTATTTTATTATTTACATATTATATTGTTATTGTATGTGAGTTTTACTATTTTTTGTACTTATTCTTAATCATATAACTATTACTATTATGAATTTACCAACGATATGCATACTACTTTTTTACCATGCTTTGAATTTAGTTATAAGATTTTAGTGAATGTTGGGTTGTTTAGCTCATTATAAATGATTTCGGGCCATGGAAGAGGTTCAGGAGTTTGAGACTGATTAGGATTCCTCAAATTATGTTTTTTTTATTTTAGTTATTTTTATGTACTTAGGAATGAAATGATATGTTTTGATTATATGATTCTTGAGTATTGTATATGATTTATTTTTGTGTCGATGGATATATATGTGTATTGATATTTTGAATTATATAATTTATTTTTTTGCTAATTATTACTAATAGATGAAATTAGATAGCTCTGATTTTTGTATAAATAGATATAAAAGAAAATTTTCTTCCAATTTAGATTATGGAGCGTGACACACACTTTTCAACAAAAAAGTGTGGTGGTATGTTTCTCATTCACAATACTAATTGGGAGAGGCTAATGAGGAGCATGTGCATTTAACTTAGAAAATCTTCCTCTCCAGCTTTATGCTTTGGTGTAGGGCTAATTATCACATACAAAAATAATAATTCATTATAATATTTAAATTTTTTTTCAATACTAGTTAACATAAAGAACCATCTGAAATATATAAAATATATCTTCATTTTCAGAAATGGCAAAAAAAAAATGTGTGAGCACTTTGTTACTCTTCCAACTCAGTATCTTGAGAGATTTCTCTCCAATCAATTCAGCACGGCAGCTTTGGAATGCCTTTATAAGCCCATTGTTGTAATGAGATAGCATGTCCATTGATTGTGTACTAAGGTTTTCTTTCTTGTATTCTTCTTCATTTTTAAAACATTCCCTTCAATGATGACCATGATAAAGCTCATCCCCTTATGTGTCGTCTCCCATGACATTCTTCTTCATGCATATTGAAAAATTTTACCACTTCCTCAACCATCACTAATATATTAGTAAACATAGCACTATTCATCTCAGGATTGAGGAGTAAGCCATCAATGAGAAAGCAATGTCCTAGCTTCCAAATATCTTTTCTAACTATGCACACCTTGAAGGCCTTTTTTAATATCAACATTTTTAAAGTTCTTATTATTATTCAAGTAATTTTTTGGCTAGTATTGTGCATGGGCTGATCTCCTCAAATTTACCCCAAAAGAAAATTCATCAAATCTCATTATAATGATCAACTCAAATTCAGAAATTCAAAAATATGTGTTATTGCCTCTAATACTAAGCACATTGGAGTAATCATCATTATTTTCATCTTCAACCTTAGAATAAATGATGAATTAGGACTTCGTAGAGTTGTAGGTTTGGCAGAATGAAGAGTTGCTTGACGGAACATTATTTAAAACTCTCAAAAAGTTCATGCTCTCGAAACTGCTTGATGACTTTCTCCATCAATGTAGATCTATATATTACTCTTGCAATGTAATATCTCTCTAGATGAATGATAAGTCTAAACATCTATATACATTAAAAAAAAAATAAGACAAATCAATTTCATAAAAGAAAATGAAAAATTTAAGGTTAAAAACTAAAGCTTAAACATTATTTAAATAGTGTTTGGAACCCATACTTTGAAGTAATTGTTAAACACCATGGTTTTACCAAGTTTGAATAAAAAAATAATCATACAGGGTTTGAATGAAGTTTGAATAGGGTTTGAGCCTTATTTGAACCTATATTCAAATTTAATTCTTCTAGTTGAAAGCTATGATTAAAACATAACTTCAAATGTGAAGTTTATTTGAACAATATATAACGAATTTGAACCTAATTTAAATATAGTTCAAACCTTGTTTAAATATAGTTTCAAGTATAATTTCAAAGCTAATATTTGAAACATTGGTTAAAGAAAAATGTTCAAACAAGATCTATACCACAAAATATAATGTTGGAATTGTCACAACCCAACCCAATATGACCCACAAACAAATATGTCATACTTGTTGAATTGGGTTAGGCCAGCCCAAGATCTAAGTTTCGAGGAACTAGTTCCATTTCTTCCTTTTAAAATTTGAAGTAGACAACATATCCTCTAATTAACTTCTAGTAAGCATAAAATAAACTCATCCACAAATTCTTTTTCTTCATCACAATATTTATACTACAACATATGACTACAAACCAAAATAGAATAATTGAATAAATAAATAGTCATGACTATATAAAAAATAAAAAAATACCTCTATAGACTCAAACAAATTAGACCCTGAATCCTCAGTTACTTAACCAAAATTTTCTACTTTTCTCGATCAAAAATAGATTGTAGAGTATGTATGAGCCAACACAACTTAGTAGGCCATGCCCAATATCTATCTAAATTTGCAAACATTTCATTGATGATGCATTTAAATAAATTTAAAAGCAGTTTATCAAAATTTATCATATTGAGCATAAAATTAATTGTAGATAAATAAATAACTAAAATAAGGTAAATGGTGCACTAAAAGTAAATAAACAAGCACTTCATACATTAAAAATAGAAAAATAATGAAATTTTCTCATACCCTTATACCTCCCATAAAAAATAAGCCCATATGACTCACTATGCTATTATATCAGAAAATATACCGTACGACTCTCAATGCTTTACACGTATTAGATGTTTAATAACTCAGACCCTTAACTCCATATGTATTTAGCACCAGAACTTCCACCACACATAGATCCACATTTTAAGCACATATGCACATCTATCAATATATTGCACTAAAAACATGAAAATAAACCAATTTTAGAATTTTATAAAATGTTTTAACGATAAGGGACATAATTAACTAATGAGTATGACTATATAGTTTTAGAATATCACTAAATTATCAAGGAATATTGAGAGCATTATCTCTAAGCTTTAAGTGTATTATAACCTTATTTTTTTAGGATCATAATTATTTCCTAATTTTCTAAAAACCACACCTTTTTTAGTCTACCTGATAAAAATTTCTTAAAAATTTATCTAAATGCCCAAAATTGTTATATATTTAACATAAACAAAGTTACATGGTGAAAGTTTTCTGGGTGTAAAGTTATCCTCATTTTTTTCTCAATAAAATTTTAACTTAAATAAAAAAATCTTAATTTTTTATATTTTTGAAAACTAGGAGAGGTAAAATGTAACATACCTTGATTTAGATAATTTCTTGAACTGAGCTGACAGTAGAAAATGGTTTGTAGTCGCCAAAATCTCACTTTAGCACTCTAAAATCCCTCCCTTCCTCCCTCTAAAGGGCCAAAAGGGGTTTTAATTAATTTTGATAAACTCAAATAGATTTCAATATTTTATTAAAATTTGACCCAGTGCCGCAGCGCTCGACCCTGCAGCACTGCAGTGTTCCCATGCTAGAGAGCTCAACGCCAAAATGCTCAACCCCAGCACTGCAACATTAGTTCAAAATTTATAAATATAATAGAGAGCGCAATGCCGCAGCACTCCCAACCCAACATCGTAGAGCTCCTAGGGAAATTTTCAAGATTCTTTATACACATTCACACACTATAGGGACTCATTTCAAAATAGATTCAAACACACTCAGCATACAAAACACTTACAGACATATGCAAAAGATATGAATGGAAAATTTTCACTTCATTGGTCTTATCAAACCATGTCAGAACAGGTGCAACTGCGTAATGCTACTATAGGTATTAAAATTCTCCATTCATTAGAAAAATATCATCCTCGACATTTCAAATCCAAGATCAATGAAATAAATCTTGATATAACTATCTCATTTCAGAATTCTTTTTCTCTCAAGTGGCCTCTCTTTCAATTTTGTGTATCCACTATACTTTCAACGTGGGGATCTATTTATTCTATAGCCATTTGATGTTATATCCTAAAATTCTTTCTTATTAGATTTAGACATACCACAAACTCTTATGTTTATACTCTAGTCTTAGAATCACATAGAATACATGAATGCAGAAGTTTCACTTCATTAGTCTTGCTAGATCATGTCAAAACATATGCAATTGTATGTCAATGTGGAAAAAATTAATTGTGCCAACGGATTCAATTTATCTTTTTGTAATCAACTTTGTATAGTTAACAACATACTATATCAAAATATGGACGAATACTTGAGCATCGATCTAAAGATAAAAATAAATTTATTTTTATAATCAAATTCAACATAAGGAATATAATATTAATCTCGAGAGATAAGCATGACATTCACTTATCATTTTGAAAATGAAATTTACAATGAATAACACTTTAATCTACTTCCAAAAAATTTTCCCATTATTTATTTTTTTACTAGGTTCTAGGATCCCTATAAAGGCAAGCCTCTATAGTTAAAAAAATCTCAAAAGAAAAAAACTTTCGATTAAAGTGGCAACTAGACTTCTTTAGATTTACGAATATTTAAATCTACCAATTGGAAATGGTTTAAGTATTAATCACTTCTTCATGAGTTAATAGAAGAAGTGGTAGAAAGTGCTTTAGATTATGGATACCCAGAAACACTCTAACATGATATAAAGTTAGGTTTTATAGTTTTATACACAATTAAATTTAGTGTTTCACTTTACAATTCATTAAATGATCGAGAGAGTTCTCTTGGAAAGGTGGATAGAAAGTGTATGAAAATTTGAACATATGTTTTCTTGGAGTGGACAGCTAACCACCTAAGTACACATTTAAAACTATGCTTTTAGATCTAATGCATACAGAGTAGATGGCTATTATTTAGATGAAAATCAAGAATTAAGGTTTAGAATTTTAATAAAAAAATTATAATATTTCTAGGGTTTAAATACACCTAGCTAATGTAGTTTTAAAATGTTTTGCCCTAGACTCTAAGTTTTATCTAAAATTCAAAAAAATTTCTAAGTCCAACTTTTCTAAAAAAATATGGTAGCATAATGACCTTATACAAGTAGGGAATACTACAGTATCATCCTTAAGCTCGACATTCCTTGCCATTGGCTTGTGTGCTGGGCTAGTATATATTGCATGAAAATAAAATTTGTGAATGTATGCATGTATAGGTAAAGGTGTTTAGATATAAAATACCAAAATGCATCATTCTTACCCTAATATATATATATATATATATATATATATATATATATATATATATATATATATATATATATATATATATATATATATATATATATATATATATATATATAATGGTCTTACCCATTCAAACTCAAGTCATTTATGCCAAACCCATCAAACCTCATGCAACTGATCTCTAGAGACCTTCCATTGTCTATCCTAGTTGCTTTGACCAATGTTGACTAGTCAACATAGTCAAAATTCATAAAAATAGCCAAATGGTTACTTTATCCAAAGCTTGCATTTTCCCTCCAAGCCAACCTATTTAAACCTTTAAAAACTAATCTAGAAACATCCTAAACACTCTATAAATAGACCATAACCCTTGGTTTAGCCTAAAAAGGCCTAGTGGTCCCCCATATGGAAAGGGACAACCAATCATTTTCTCCCTTTTCAGATCACCTCCTTAACTTCAAACTATTTGGGGATACATGGAAAGTATCTAAATGAACTCGCTAATAAATTCTAGACATTGGATTAGCTTAGAGAGCTTGGAATAGGGTAAGAAAAAAAAATCACTCATTCTAACATTACTTTTGATCAAGAGCCTTAAAACCCCTAAACATTTTTTGTTTAAGCCCCCCCATAGCCTCCTCCACAATCCCCAAGAAAAACCCCACTGGTAAAAGGCCATCGTTGGTAAGATTTAGGTCACCCAAGCTCAAATCGATCCAAGTTACTTTACTTGCAATCCAACCTTCGTCAAGTCTAGACCTCTTCATCAAACTTGTGCTAGAGGACTCAAGGAGCAAGAGGAGCCATCAAGAACCCTTTGAGAAACATCTTATCAAGGTATTTCTCAAACACGAGCTTAGGAAGTTCTATTTTAAATAACTTTGCATAAAATATATTTTAAACCATAAAAGAACCTCCCCATTCTTCATTTTAAGGCCATGTTACCTACATCCCTTTCTTTTCTCTAGCCATGGTGATAACCTTAGCTTCTAATTGAATTTCTAAAGTTATGGGTAATTATTAACCAAAAACTTTGAAAATTTAATTCTCCTGATGCATGTAGATTTAGTTCATAATTTTTCTGTGGTGTGTTTACTTTCTTGCAAGGGTTAGATCACAAAAATTTTTAACCCATTTGAACAGTAGGGACACATGGGGAATTAAACTTAAGGTTTGGTTAAGAGAGCTTAGAAAAAAATACATAAAATTCTCCCCAACCTAATGGGGATGAAACTTAAACCTAGAAAACTTAGTGACATTAAAAAACCCTATGAATTAATTTCATTTTAATAGTATATCATTAAGGCGTTCATATATAATGAGCTAAATAACTCAACAGGACACCAAATCCTATAATTGAACCAAAACACGATAAAAATTAGTATGCATGTCTAATCAGTTCAACATAAATAATAGTTATATGATCATAAATTAATACAAAAATACTAAAACTCACATAAAGTAGTAGTAGACTATATAAATAGTAAAATAGTATGGTACAGGAAACTATAAAGCAATATAGTATGAAAACCAGTAAACTATTATATGTGTCAAAACCATAAAACAAAATCATATCAATACTATCAATCAGTAAAAATCTGCAATTAATCATATATATCAAAAAAACTAAAGCATTGGTAAAGGCTATTGTAAATCTTATCAATGTAGTAAACTGTGAGTAGTAATATCAATACAATTAACTAATAACAGTAATCACATTCTACATCAGTATTAGTGCAGCATCGTAATCACATGCTTAGTATATCATATAATTAGCAAATCAATAAATAATATAGTAAATTAATAATAGTAGTATCAATAGTAATAGTATACTAGTAGTAATATTAATATGTATTAGTGATAATATCATTCAGCATCAGTATCAATATTAGTAAACCCATAGTAGTAACAATAAATCCGTATAGTGATAATAAATCAATAAACACTGAATAGTAAAGCCATATAGTAGTTGTCTCCTAGCATATGGAGGTACAAATCATGCCCTGAATGTCTCCATAAACTCCTCCCTAGTAATCAGGGCCGGTATATAAACAACCTTGAAACTTCTCCTTCTATTGGCCAAGCTAATAATGCTTTGCCTCATCATCTAATATAAATGAAACTAATGTAACTCTCCTCGCAAGAGGATAATGTATCTCATCTAGAGTCTTCTCTATTCTCATTAGCCAATTCTTAGCCGCTCTAGGCTCAATAACACCTAAGAGTTTGAGAGACTGCTGTCTCATAACTTTGTACCAAATACTTGTATATATCCTCAGATTGGGAATTAAAAACTCATATATGAGCTTCAATTACCAGCTGCGCTACTATACCTATAATATGAGGAACTACCTCAAAACTAATCACTGGAGCTATACCTTAAACTTGAGTTGTCAGACTAGAGCTCTAACCATTAATCATACATGGATCTAGCTAATCCATCTCAGAAGCACTAAACACAACTATATGTGACACATGCACAAGAAAAATAAACAAATTAAGCACCAAAACTGCCCAAAATTATCTCACTCTTCTATAGATTCAATAATATGGCTCGTTTACAATTTGTTTTGCAACCTATTCTCTGATACCAAAACGCTTTTCACAACCCTACTTAATATGACCCAATACCACGTAGGTCATACCATACCCGATCATGATAAGAACACAAAATTAACTCTAAAATCTAGTTGGAGAAGTGATGAAAAAACTACACTTATATATATATATATATATATATATATAAGACTATATGTCAAAAATGGATTTTATTATATCATTCAAAATATATATACAATATAAGGTCTATCTATAATAACGCTTGATAATAGAGAGAACAGCAATATAAAAGCTAAGCCTACAAAGCTGAAATAACCAAAATATACCTACAATACATATTACAGCATGCTATCAACTACTCAGCTTACTCCTTACCTTTTCCTCGAGCTGAAAAGGAAGCAAAAGTAGGAGTGAGCTAATACAACTCAGTAGGATATCACACCTTAAAACATAAATCAATAGGTCAAACCAAAAGGATTAAAAATATTGTTCTTAAATTAAAAGGACTAGAAACATTGCTTATATTTGATACAGAACACATGCCAACCTTCACATGTACGCAAACTCTCTCAAACATGATCAAAATAGTTCAAATACAGATAGTTAATTGGTTACCTGACGTTTAGTCGAGTCAGACTGGTTTGAATATGACTCTAAATATGGAGGTCTCACACTAAGGGTAGTAATAGAGTTCAAATTCTACTTTACACAAGTTGCAGTGATCATTACAAGTTCCATGTAAACCCTAAGTTCAATTCCATGTTCAAACTTTGCTTATATAACATTTATGATTTTTTTAAGTTAACTCTTAATTTATATTTTATTCTTTTAATTTTATCTTCTAAGTTTTTAAAGAGCTTCATTTGATTATTCCCTATGAGTTTGCTTAGTCAAGTTTACTATAACCTCCCATATTTTCATTGTGTAGTCAAAAGTTTATGGGGAGTTTGAGTTGGCCCATCATGCATTAAAAAATGGGTATAATTGGTGTCATGAGACATTGCGATAAGGGGTCTTCATACGTACTACACTTAAAAAAAGCATGCATAGGCCTTCATTACCTGCATAAGAAATATGCAAGATTGATAAATTCTATTGTAATAATGGGCATAAGTACTTAAGCATGAATATTCTCATCTTGCTCAAACAATGTGCATTGGTACATAGATATCAAAATTCCTCAATGCATTGAAAAAATGCATAATTGTACTTAATTTTAAGGCTTTTGCTTTATATATTGTGCCAAGTGATCGATTATTATGCAAGATGACAAAGAACTTGTGAGAATGAATACCCACATCTCCTCTCTCCCCCTCTCCCTCTTCCACTCCCCCATCTCTCTCTCACTCTCTCTCTCTCTCTCTCTCTCTCTCTCTCTCTCTATATATATATATATATAGAGAGAGAGAGAGAGAGAGAGAGAAGGTTCAAATGTGTGGTCACATTCTATTTTTTTAGGGTGACAGAGCATGAGATGGCAACATGATGAAGGTAGGAAGGAGGGAGCTTGAGGGAGAAGAGCCTATGAGTTATTGGAAGAGAAATGATGTATGATGTGGTAAAGGAAGCATTGATGGGTTCAACTTTGCTTAAGAAAAGAAGAAAAAAAAGGAAAAGAGACCTTGAGATATGGGTAATGTGTGGTATTTAGCTTTTGTTTTTTAAGTGAAAGGGATAGAAGGGACATTATGTGTGAAGATGGGACTCTCACTGATAAACTCGTATGATACCAATATGAAAATGGGATTTCCCATGACATATATTGTATGAGGAGTGGATTTCATCAAATTTTGAAGCGGTATGAGTGTTGAATTACATATTGTTTTCTCACGCACGTGAAAGTTTTATTTTTTTTGCTTTTATTTGATGAATATGAAATAATGAGATACATTTATTAGTAATTTAAAAAAATATGCATCAATTGTGCATTTTTGCATGACATCGCATCAAATATTTATCTATTTCATCGTGTTGCAATTTGATGATGTGAGCGCTTTTCTAGTTATTTTTTAGTGTTTGGACATATTGATCGAGCTTGACTTGAGAAGAGAGCACTAATTCAATGATTTTATTATGACCGAGGCATTTGAATAACTTTGCTAAATGTTGTATTCAACAACCGCCTTTAATATCAATTTTGATTGAGTATAATTGGTATTATCTTATGACACATTTATAGTTCAACAAGCTCACATGCAGATGGTCTTATGATACCTTCCTTGATTGAATGTGAAAATTTCCTCTCCTCACCATCACTCGTCACACCCTGACTCTATTTAATCTGTAGTTGTAACATATTAACTTGGATCAGGGTGAGGATCAAAATTGCCAAAGTCTGATTTGAAAAGAATTATATTTTTAATCTTCTAATCATTCACCCATAGCCAGTAATTATTAATATGAAAAAAAAAAGCATTTATATAAATCATCATATACATATCACATATTCTAGGAAATTGTGTCTAATAATTATTGATACCATCATATCAGTCTAACAAAAAATACATCCATGATTACAAAGGAATGGAAAAACCTAACAACAAAAAGAAATACCCATATCAGGCTCTGATCAATCCTCACTCCACTATGACCTTACCTTCCTTAAAACATGTAGATCACATAATAAGTTAACAATCCAAATAGGTAAGATAAAACTTATAATTGCATTCAATGCACATAAAAAAGAAATAATATGCATGAAATATTTCAAATTAGATCAATATGAATAATATCAGTTAGTATGAACAATGTCAATCAATACAAATAATAAACATATGATAGATAAATAATAATGATCTCAATCCTTTTCTAGTTTATCATGTGAAGTGCTATGTGAAATGTTATCATATGAATTAATACAATCGTGTCAATTTTATCAATGAATTCTATAAGCCACTTATGTGGCTATACCATCTACAATGTACTAGCAACCAAATTGGTACGTATTTGCTATCTAAACAATACAATTATTATTTTAATTATTAATGCACCATATATATGCTCTATTAGTGTCAATGTATCATGATCATGATTGTTTTGTATTAATTATCAATGTATGCAATTTTATTTTATAAATGTTATTTCTATATCATTTCATGTTTATAAGTGTGTTTATTATATAGTATCATATATCAGTATGTCTACTTATATGAATATCATATCATATCAGTTAAATTCATTTATATCATAAACCAATATATTATTATCATATACATGTATCAATTTTATCCTGTATATTGTTTTATGTATCAAAGATATCATGTAATGTACAATTGCAATTATCATGCCATGTAATGTTCAATTTGACCATATAAAATCATGTCATGTGCACATATCATGCAATGATATGCAAATCAGGACATCTAGCTCGTGTGATATTTCTTCTATATTAGATATCTTATGCCCTATAGGCCAAACCTATCAGAATAAGTCATATTAATCATCAGTGTCATCAATCATAAGTCAGGCGACATCATATGAAAGGTTGTCACTTCTTGCAAGTCGGTGTATCATATCATATCATATTAATCAAGCTTTCATTATGTCTGTCATCTCAAATTTTAGAATTATATCACGAAGGGAAAGTTTGACAGCTCACCATTCTACATAGGGTAAATTATCTTTGCCAACTTGAATTAGTCAAATCTCCAGCAAGCCTTTCTTGCAAATACACACATATGCCATATCATATTTTTATCATTAATATAACATACATCCTATATCATGGGCATATCTAGTGCAATTAAAATAATATATAAATCATATAAATATTATGAATTGTAACATATATATTCAGTATGCCTATTAATATGCCTAGTAGTCTGCATGTTTGAAATCATGTCAAAATATAAGTCAAATTAGATGCATTTTATTAGCTATGCATGTCATGTTAGATGTATAGTAGTAGATTCATGCTATATCAGATTAGATGAAATTGTCCTAAATTATATTTTATGTGCCTTATTCTTATCATTTTAGGTATAATGTCATATATGCAAAGCTAATTAGGGAAATTTGAATATGATCATATCAACGTATTCAAAATAAAGATATCTACAACATATCAAAAGTGACATGATGAAATTTTGCTAAAACCTAAGATAATACATTTTTATAAGATTTATGAGAGAAAAACCCTAAAATCAAAATAACTAATTAAAAATATAAGCAAGGTTAAAGGTCACCTAGCATGAGATGAGCAATTTTTACAACTGCAAAGATGGAGAAAAATAGCCCTAGGCAAACTTTCTGTCTCCTCTTTTTTCCTTTTCTCTCCCCCTTCTCTCCTTTCTTCTCCTCAGCCAAACACTCTCCCAAAGAGAGCCCATCCTCGCTGCACTGCTCAATCCAAATGCTACAATACAAAGAGGGTAGTGCCACTCCATTCACGAACATCGTGCCGCAACGCTCTTAAAAAAAAATCATTTATGCAAGAAATCATATCAGATTCTTATTTCAAAAATAAATTTCTTATTAGATCATTAATAGATCATTTATTTAATGAAAATGAGGATCATTACATCACTGGTCCGTGATGTCTTCCCAACAACTTCGAGTTCACACGCAAGTGGTTCTACAATGTCTTTCTTTGTCAAATATGAATCTCTCGTCCCCTCAAATGCTATTAGCTCGTGTTGCTTTTCCAACAACGTTGAGATTGCACACGAGCAATCCGGCGATGCCTTTCTCATTCAAACATGAACTCGCCTTCTTCTCACACAGATTTGACTTGAGATGACTCCCCAATAATGTTAATGTCACACACTAATGGCCCCGTGATGCCTTCCAAGTAAACACCCACTCAATTGCGAACTCTTCTCCTCACATGCAGTCAATCCTACCATGTAAACCAATAACTTCAAGGTCGCATGTCGGTAATCTTGCAATGTATTTCTTAACAAGCTCCTGGACGTATTCCTCAAGTTTGAACTCTGATTGTGCCTACTGTAGTATTTTAAAACTAAGACTTGAAATCAATATTTGAACAATATTTTTATCATTTTCAAACTTTTATTCGAATAAATATTCAAATTTTAATAACTTTAAATAAAATTTATTCTCGAGATATTTTTAATAAATAATTTTTGAATATAAATGAGAATGAAATCATTTAAAATTAATTTTTAATCATATTTTTAAAAATATAAACAGTAGAGATATTTGAGAGGAGCATGACTCAAAATTTATGCCAATCCGGGGTCAACAATATTCCGCAGCCGGGCAAGTTTGTCGGTAGAGTCCGCAAGAAGCGCTGGACCTCAGAAGGCGGCGGCTCCTTGTCTTCCGTCACACCCGGCGAAGTCGAGAAATTATATCTTCACCAGTTTTGTTTCTCTAATCTCCTCACAAAACGAACCCAACACCAAAAGTTCCGTTAAGATTCATCGAAATGCGTCCGCTTTCTTTCTTCCCTTAAACACAAGTGAGTCCTCAGAGCACGAATGCTGTCCGCCGGAGCTCCTTCGGCCTTTGCTTTTGGTATAACTGGTCAATACAGGATCCGCCAACCGGGTGGAATGTCTTGCCCAGAGCTGCGGCCACGCGCGCGATCCACGTCGGCTGACGGCGTTGCGGCGAAGTGGATGGGCTGCTTTCGGTCTCCAATGATGAAGACGGAAAATAAGGGTGATGTGGTGATTGTTCAGCGCAGCGAGGATCTAGGGGCTGAAGGTATGGAAGGCTCGTCGACCAGGAGAGGGATCCCGGAGCACCTCGTCGTCATGGTTAATGGACTCGTTGGGAGGTATCTTACGATTCTGCATGGTTTTCATGAAATTGCTCGTTCGTTCCTCTTATTTCACATGCTTTGGTCTTTTCTGCTGTTCCACCAGAAATTAGTTTGCGAGGCCTTTTTTCTGCTTTATTTGTGGGAGTGATGGATTTCTCACAATTCGTGTCAAAATACTTATTTTGAAAGCCTTGGCTGAGCTTGTTGTTGCTTAATCTATTGCTTGTACATCATTTTTGAATTTTTATTTTTAAAATGAGCAAGCATTGGTGAAGAGAACCACACGGCTTGGTGTTCCTGACAAATAGGCTGGGGAAGTAGAAGGGCAGTTAAAGGATTCCCATAACTCTTGGTAGCATTGAGGGGTGAGGGAGGTGAGCCTTAGCTCAGTATTTTAACTTTGCCTTCTCTAATCCTCCATAAGGGAAAGTATTTATAGAGTACAAATACACAAAATGCCCTAATAAAAACCTAATAAGCCATACAACCTATAAACTATTAGAACTCCCAATAACCCACTAAACCATTCATTACATTTATTTTTTATCCACCTTTTCACAATGACTTTAAGGGCAAGGGAGCTGTGGATGGATTGGGCCAGACGACAAGACATGAGTGGAGGCAAATGATAGATTTGGCAAGATGACCATTGATTGCCTTGAGATGAGACAAAATACAGACTGTAAACTCTAAGTTTTGGGATGTAGATGGTTGGTTGGAGCCAAAGTCTCTAGATTGAGTGATTCATGACTGGACGATGCATATCTAGCTATAGGGGTGTGAGAGCAAGCAAGGGGAAATTGGGAAAGGTACAAAGGGGCATCAGGAGGAATTTGGTGTGGGATGGATGGAGCACCGGACGGTGGTGAGTCTCAATAAGAGCATCATTATTACAAGCCAAAACAATAACAATACAGTAGTCCATAGAAAATTCATTACAACTATGAAACTCAGAGCTTGCATGAATTCCCAAAAAGATAGTTTGAGGTATGAGAAGGAAATTGGAGGATGACCACAACTCTAGGTAGTAATGGAGGTGGGGGGGGGGAATGGAAGTGAGCCTATCCTTCTCAAGTGGAGAGTATTTATAGAATACCAAAGCATCTAATGATCTATGATCTAATAACGGTGTAATAAACACTAATAACCTATAAATTATAAATCATCATGCCTCACAATAACCATTAAACTTCTCATTACATTATGCCCTAAAATTTCATGTCTCTCTTTTTTCTTTTGCTTCTTTGCAGTGCAAAAGACTGGAGGTTTGCTGCGGAACAGTTCATCAAGAAACATCCTGATAAAGTTATTGTCCATCGTGAGTTTCTTCTAAATTCCATTGAAAATATGCTATATTCACTTTGTACTGGCTTTGAAATTTATTTCTTAAAGTTTAATTTCACCAAGGGATGATTTGTAGGCTTCTTTTTGCATGTTAATAGATTTTTCATACTATTAGCTGACTATTACAGTTAGGCCTTTAGAGTTTGCATCAAATCAGACGACATGATTGGAATAAATTATTAAATAAATGAAATTTGAACATCATAATCATTAGAAATGGCCTCATACTAGCTTTATAGTTTTGTTTAGCATCACATTATGTTTTCTACTTCTACTTATTTGATTAATAGTAGTTTTAGAATGTTTGCTCCATCAATTGTGAAAAAGGTCTAGTTATTTGGAAATTAAAAATTTAGAACGGTGCTTTAGAACGTTTCCTAGAAAACATTTTTAAAGTTTATATTTCTATTTGTACTTCTTTGCATAATAGTAGTTCAATCAGTCAATCAACTAATGCTAGTGCCAGAACATTTTTTAAGAAATACAATGATTCTTGGAGCACTTTAGAAAACTTTTATTTGATTTTTAGAGTGTTAAAAAAAACCCATGGAATGATTTCTGCTTGCTTTGGGGCAAGCCTGTCATTCATGGTATCCTAAGATCCAGTGAAGTAGACATTTCACCTCTTGGGGTGGAATAACATATTCATTTCAACGAAATCTAGGTGATTTTAGGTATTTTTAAGAGTTCTTTTAGTGTTTGGATAAAAAAGTTTTTGCTTAATAGGGTAAAACAAACTTTCCTAATGGTTTGACTTAGGACTTTGTGAAATTCACCTAATTAGTAAGTTGCAATTCACCTAATTAGTAAGTTGCACCTAGAATGTTATATTTCAAATGTCATAAAAAGAGGAAATCACTTGGTTTGGCCAAGTGATAAATTGTAGAGTTTGGGTTTTGATGGAGAGATTATCTACTTGATTGGGAAAAATAAATGAGACCGAGGCTAAAGAAAGAGAGGCTACTAGTTGATTTGGGACTAATAGGAAGACCTAAGACTTAGGGACCTTGAGCTAGGGGATTATCTGCTTGATTGGAGATTAAGCAAATGAAGGTGATGAGAGACCAATGGCTTTGGGGATGATGGTCAATCTATAGTTTCTAAATTAGGGATTGGAGAATTTTCCGACTTTTTGGGACTATAGGAATGAGGGATGATTTATAACTTTAGGATTACAAAACATCAAGGGATCCTTGAACTTTTGTATTAAGGATAAGGTCCATTTGTTTAAAATGGTTAAGCAAATGAAATAAGCTAGGGTTGGGATTCTATGGTTGCGAATATCATCAGTTAATTTTGGTTCAATAGGTTGGTCAATGGGACTTAAGTTTTGGTTCTAAGAGTCTCCAATGCTCTCCTGAACTCTTTAAAGGTTATTTGGAAATCTCTATGCAAGCTCAAAGAAGCACCAAGTAAGGGGGCTAAAGGATAGGCTGAGTCAAGTTGGGTTTGGCTCAATTTGATTCAAGATAATCCTAGGATTTATTTCGGATGATGGTAACTCCTAAGGAATCGTAGAGTTAATGCAATAAAATTTTTGAAGTCTTGGAAGCAGCTCCAAAGCATCATGCATGAGAACAGAAGGCTCCTAAACAAGAGTTCATATATATATTCTTTGAATAATTTGGGTTCATTAAAATAGTAAATGATCATGCCTTTGCCTTTAGAAGGGTTCTAAACCAAATTTGAGGACTCAGATGTGTATTAAATGACTTAAAATTTTATAAGTTTTCTCAAATACTTAGGTTACTTATTGACATAGCACTACAATGCTTTGCAATGGTTTTATTAAGAGTTTGCACAACTTATTGATTAGAGAAATACAAATAGAACTATTATCAAATAAAACGATGAATCAAAACTAAGAGCGGTCACTTTCATTTAGGCTAAGTTGCATATCAAGAGCTTTGGATCATCAAAATAACGTAGGAAATCAATATCATGCAAAAGTAGTAGCTTTCAACGAAAATTCCTAATCTAACAATAAGATTAGAAAATGAAGTACACTCAATTCCCTACGTTTACTAAGCTTAGCATAGGTGAATGCAATCTTCATGACTGAAATCAAATCACAAGGAGGGTTAGACTTAAAGAATACAAGAAAAGAGAGATTAGAAACCTTCGTCAATGATCGGTTGTAATCCTCCACTCGACGTTCCAAGTTGCTCTTCAATAGCCTCAACCAAGGTATCCAAGATGTGATCCACGTATTCTTCTACGGTGTGGTCGATGCGCGGGTTAAAATCGAAGAAGGTCGAGTGCAAGATGCAAACAAATCCTTGCTCGTCGTAGGAGAGGCCGTAGTCAAGCTCCGGATCGGCTATTCATTGAGTTCGAGAGGTTGAAGTGTGGATGACGATCGTTGTTGCCTTCCTTGAGAACTCCACAAGAGAGAAAGAATTTTCTCCCAAGAGTTGAAGTGGAAGAGAAGGAAGGAGTGGTCGGCCCAATGAGGGAGGATTGGGAAGAATTTAGGTTCGGATTTTGGGAGAAGGAGGTGGGAAAATCCAAGTAATTGTTCCTCTAATTAAGCCCTTTTTATTTGGAATAGATTTGGATGTATTTAGGAAAGGGTGGGGGCGGCTAGAAGAGGGGGAAATAAGATTTGAAATCTTCCCAAAGGAGGTGTTAGCAATTAGGAAAGAAATCAATTGGCATTAATGGGATGGGGGGAGGGGGGTGGGGAGGAGGAGGGGGGGGGGGGAGGGATTTAGGGAGAGCAATTAATATTGCTTGATTTGGATTTGAATATTTGGAAAGGGATATTTAAATCCAATTTGAATTTTAAATTCAAATAGAATTCAATTAGGAAAATTTTCAAAAATAGGATTCGTAAATTAGGAAATAATTCAAATTCAAATTAAATTTGAATTTGAATTAAATAAATTTCCTAACCTTGAAAGACCCAAATGGAAAGTTTGACACAAGCCAAAGGGGAAAAACACAAGGGGGGCCGGCAGCTTGCTTGGGCTTGCCGCCGGATCTGGGTGAGACGAGGTGGGGCTGGGTGGGGTCGGGTGAGGTGGGAGACTAGAGATTCTAGCTCAAGGTCCAAGGGTAAAAGAGCTTGTGGTTGGCTGGTGGTGGAGATGGTTGTTGGGAAAAGAGAGGAAGGAGGAAGAAGGAGAAAGAACTTCAAAACTAACCACGAATCCGGACTTTTCCAGGATTGGTGGGTGATCCAATTCCCTCTTCTAGGGATCTCTCTCCAACATTTCTCAAGCTCTCTCAAGAACTCAAAGCACGGAATTTTTTTTCATCATTCATTCATTAACTTTCAAAGAAGAACAAAGGGGCTATAAATAGCTTCTTACAATGACTCAAATATAAAGGACGATAATGCCCCTAGGGCTTACATACAACCTCCCTTAATAAAAGGATACAACGGGAAAACTAATAAAGCAAATACAATATGACATCATAAATAAGAAAAAAATAAAACAAATAAAAAAATACAATGACTCAATCGTGGTCGTAGATCGACGTCCATGTCTCTGATAAACCTTCCACGATTTGATGTCCCAATCATTCTCCCGGGGTGGGAGAAAGCTCGACTCCGTTGAGTAAGTATCTTTGATGCTTTCGTAGATCTCTAATGCATTTGAGTCAATCTGCTGCAACTCCTCGCGATCCAACCAAGTATCCTCCGACTCGGGCTTTCCTTTTCACCTGATCAAGTACCTCCTTCGTCCACCGTCCCTTGTGGATATGATATCATCACACAGGATCGAGTCCATCTTTTCTGCCATGGGTGATTTGGGAATATTTGGTAGTGGAGGTAGTTTGGGTTCTCACATGGTCGGGTCACACAAGGTTGCTGTATGAGTGGATTTGGTGGGTTAAAATCAGGACCTTCATATGTAACTAGATCTTCTATGTTAAAAGAGATAATGTTAAATTCTGCAGGCAGATATACTACATAAGCATTATTATTGATTTTCTTAAGTATTTTGAATGGTCCAGTACTCTTAGCATGCAGCTTCTTAAATGTTCCCTATGGGAACTGTTCCGGACGAATCCGCACCATCACAGAGTCACCAATCTCAAAAGTTTTAAATCTTCATTTTAAATCTGCATATAGTTTGTAATAATTATTGCTCTTTTTAATCTGTCATGCAATTTCTTTATGAAGTTCATGCAAATGGGATGTAAATGATGATGCAGACTTAGAAATCCTATACCTAGAACACATGAGTATAAGGTCTAGCGGTTGTCTAGGTTTGAACCCGTATACAATTTCAAAAGGACTTAGGCCAGTGGTTCGGTTAATAGAATTATTATAAGCAAACTCAGCAATAGGCATGTCATGCAATTTCTTTATGAAGTTCATGCAAATGGGATGCAAATGATGATGCAGTCTCAGAAATCCTATTCCTAGAACACATGGGTATAAGGTCTAGTGGCTGTCTAGGTTTGAACAGGTATACAATTTCAAAAGGACTTAGGCCAGTGGTTCTGTTAATAGAATTATTATAAGCAAACTCATCAATAGGCAAAATGGAATCCCAGTCCTTAATGTGCTCACCAACCAAATACCACAACAGATTACCCAAACTCCTATTGACTATCTCGATCTGACCATTCGTCTGTGGGTGAAAGGTAGTGGAAAATTGTAATTTAGTGCCCATTTTCATCCAAAGGGTTTTCCAAAAATAGTTAGTAAATTTCACATCCCGATTCGATACAATGGTTTTGGCCAAACCATGTAAACGAACAAACTCATTGAAATATAACTTAGCAATGTAAGAGGCGTTGGATGTTTTGGAGCAAGGAAGAAAATGCGCCATTTTGGAAAATCGATCAACTACAACATAAATGGCGTCGTTCCTACGAATCGTCTTGAGCAGGCCTAAGATAAAATTCATGCTAACATCCTGCCAAGGGCAACTAGGGACAGTCAGAGGAGTGTACAGACCTGTGTTTTGTTTGCGTTGCCTAGCCATTTGGCAGGTGTGATACCGACTGATCAACCGATCGATATCTCTCTTCAGGCTGGGCCAATAGAAGCGATACTCCATGGCTTTGATAGTTTTGTCCCAACCGAAGTGCCCAGCAAGGCCTCCAGTGTGGAGTTCCCTAACAATAAATTCCGTAAGGGAGGTGCGAGGGATACAAAGCCTTTGGGCTTTGGAAAGATAACCATCCTCCAATAGGAAATCGTCTATAAGATGCGTGCTGCTTGTGGACAAGAGAGAGTAGGTCTCCTTGAAGTCGGGGCATTCTAAATAGTCCCTCTTTATTTGGTCAAATCCCATGACTTCTGCTCTTATCTCAGTAGTAGTCATCATACGACGACTGAGAGCATCTGCAGCTTTATTCTCAACTCCCATCTTATGTCTAAGGGTATAGATGTACTCCTTAAGGAACTCAACCCAGCGACCGTGGCATGCATTTAACTTCCTTCGGGAGTTGATATAACGCATATCTTCGTGATTTGAGAAAATGACGAACTCTTGCGGGAGCAAGTAGTGTTGCCAATGACGAAGAGATTGGATCACAACGGAAAACTCTTTGTCATACGTGGAATAACGTTGCCGAATATTATTTAATTTTTCACCGAAATAGACTACTTGGTGACTTTCCTGGGAGAGAACTCCTCCAATTCCAACCCCAGAAGCTGTCACGACCCTACCCGGTGAGCTCGCATAGGCAAGACTAGAACGGAGATCGGACGGTAGACTAAACTATATAATTTCTAAAACTATCACCTTAACATTTGAAAGTCTCTAAAACATCAAATTTGAAATCACATAAATATAAAATCAATAATATTCATAAAGTTACTTTTCCTCAGGAGCTCCTCTTATACGGTAAACATTTCCTCTCCTTCTACTCAATTTTTTGATTAATTTAAGCTTACCTGAAAAATGTTGACAACTAAAATTAAGCGAAGCTCAGTAAGTAAAACATAATTCTAAACTACAGTAATAAAGACAAACTGCATAATATGCTAGATGTCACATTTCATATGAATATAACATAAAATGATTTTCTAAAAACATGCAATTAAACATATCATATCATAAAACTATATCTTTCATTTTCATTTCCATATTCATATCAATATACTTAGCTTTCTCATTTCGTATATATTACAATTGTCACAGGAGCCATTGTCTAGTACTATAAATGTACTCATTTATCATTTTAACGTGTACGAGTATAACGTCCCCAGCTAGTACCATAAGGGGGTGAGTTCCATCTATTCAGCATGCACATACAAGCATTCAATATAACATTTATATATTTCATTTCTTATAACACATAAACTTTATCATATAATGCCATAAAATGTAACATGTAATTTGCATGATCAACCATTTGATAAGAGTAAAGAATCATGACTGGTCTATCAAATCATATAACTTGAAAGAAACAAAATACATTACTGTAATTAAAGAACCATGCATACTTACTAGAAATTAGGAATTTGATTTCTCTTTGCTAATCCTCCTTCCTTCGAGGCCATCACAAATAACACCTATAATAATAAATTTTAATATTTAAGGACTAAAATTAATCTTTTCAAATTTAATGAAACTATTCCTATAAAACTTCTAAAGGTTATCTTTCTCTTCCTAAACTACCTTAAATTCTTTCTCTCCCTCTCCCCAAATGATCACATAAAGCAAAATATATTCTAAAAATTTATAATTTTGTATAATTACTTATTTTAACCAAAATAACCCTTTTTCCATAACTCAAATTAATTTAAAATAACATCTATTTTCGGATGAAAAAAAATAGAAAATAAGAAAATATCATTTTGTAAGAAAAACTCAATTTCTTTTCTTTAAAACACTTTTAGGATCCTTAGGAACAACATTTGCAAAAGCACTTTCAAAAAATTCCAACTTTAGAGAAAACCCTAATTTTCTAACTCCACATTTTTGATAAAAAAGCCTCATTCCCATGCATAAAATTATCTCTTAAACCTATCCTAACACTCTCTTAAAGAAAATCAATGTTTCCTCTCAAACCCTAGATTTTTCATTTTAGGAAAACTTTACGAGGAAAGGAGAAATACATAAATAAAGCATACCTTAGTATTCCTCTTATTCTCCTCTACAATTTCCCTAGCTTTCTTCGCCGGAAAACTCGCCAGAGCCGCCCGTCCGTTACCCTCACCCGTCCGCCCTCTCCCTTGCGTTTCTTTGGTTTCGGCCGAACGAACATAATGGGGGACCAAATGAATTCGTTCCCCTTTAATTCCCTTACATGGCCACAGGACTAAAAAGCCCTCACTTAAACATTCCAAGCATTAATACCTCTAAGGGTATTAAGAGACTTCTATGAATTTTAATTTCTAAATTGAGCAAAATTAGATATAAGTTTTATACTTCAAATTTCTTAGAATTTTGCGTAGAATTTTATGAAATTATTTCGTCAAATTCTGTTAACTTCAAATTTTTCACTTAAAACTCGTCGCGACGCATCGAAAAGCGTGCGAGGTCTAAAATGACATTTTGCGGGTTTTATAGAAGCGTCGCAGGTTATTTTGAAGACTTTGGAGAAATCATGAAGTCTCATTATTGGGGCTTCCACCATCTTTTTTTTGATCTCATCAAAAACTCTAGTGGCCGCCGGGGTCCAGTGGAAATCACCCTTCTTTAAGCAATTAGTGATAGGAGATACGATAGTGCTAAAATTTCGAATGAATCTCCTATAGAAGGTGGCTAATCCATGGAAGCTACGGACTTTCGAGATGTTATGTGGGACAGACCATTTAATAATGGCCCTCACCTTATCGGGGTCTAATTAATGGTAGAATTAATACCCTTTGAGCCCCCCGCTCTCCTTGCCTGCCGCCTACACTATTGGGGCACACATGGCTGTTCCGCTTGCCAGCTATACCGACCCCCCTTGGCGGGTTCGGGTTGATCGACTAGACAGGCTCAGTTGATCCATTAGCAAATTAATAGAATTAATAGATATTATGATTTATAAGAAGATAAATATTATATGAATTCAAGAAATTAAATGAGTTGGAGAGAAGGTTAAACTATAGTATTCAAGTAGGACCCCCTTGCTGGGTTCCGGTTGATCGACTAGACAGGCTCAGTTGATCCATTAGCAAATTAATAGAATTAATAGATATTATGATTTATAATAAGATAAATATTATATGAATTCAAGAAATTAAATAAGTTGGAGAGAAGGTTAAAGGAGTTTCATAATTTAGGATTTAAACTATAGTATTCGGGTAGGAGTCGTACTAGAAATGATATAGGTGTGATTATAAATAATAATTTGAAGGATAATGTTGTAGAAATTATTAGAATTGAAGATATAAGTAAAACTTTAAATATTACTATTAATGTTAAGATTATTAACATTGTAAGTGTTTATACTCAGGTAGGTTTAGATATGTGCTTAAAAATAAAATCTTGGAATGACTCAAAAGAATTAATACGAAATATACCTCTTGAAGAAAGAGTTTTTTTAGAGGGGTTGAAATAGACATGTTGGTAAAGTTATATAAGATTTTAAAAATAATTATAGTGGCTATGCATTTGGAGCGATTAATGAAGTTGGTATGATCATATTAGATATTGCTCTAGTTTATAATTTGTTATTGCTAATACTTTATTTAAGAAAAGAGATGATCACGTCATCACTTATAAGAATGGATATAAGAAAACTTAGATTGATTATTTTCTTATAAAATAAATAGATCGTTTGGATTGTGAATATTATAAAGTTATTCCAAGTGAAAATTTATGTACCTAACATTGCTTATTTGCTTTGGATTTTTAGATGAAGGGATGGAATATGAAAAATAAAATAAAATGTCATTTTAAGATTATATGAGGACATTTAAAAAATACTAACAAAAATATTTTTGAGAGTAAGATTCAAGATCTTGAGATGTTGAATGTGCATGAGAAAGCTAATATTACGTGAAAAAAATAACTTGTGCTATTTAGAATGTTGCAAAAGATTTGTTTGGAGTATCAAAAGCAAAAGGCCTTAATAGTAATAATAGTTGGTGGTGGAATCAAATTGTGCAAAAAAATATAAAAAATAAGAAGCTTTGTTATAAAAATTGATTTGGATGTAAAAGCTTGAAAAATTGAGAAAGATATAAAGGGGTATGTAAGGAAGTTGAAGGCAAACAAGAAAGTCAGCCAACTATTTATTAGATTCCAGAGGATAAATCCAAAAAACAGAATGGGTACCTCTTCAGGAAAGTTCCATTGATCCATACAAAATGAACTTCTCAAATTTCGAAGACAACAATTTTTATGTGCAAAGAGGCATGAAGATAAGAAGCATCTACTTCAATCAGAGTTTGAACAAGGAAAAAAAAAGATCCAAAGGAAGTACGACATTTTAATTCAGTAAACTGGGAAGGAATATTTTCATGCTATAAAAAATGAAAATTCTAGAAAAAATTCATAAAATTGTTTTGCATAAAATTGCTAATGATAATACTATAGATATAGAGTCTATGCCACTTTTCGTTCCAATTAAGGTATATGATGATCTTGTTGAAGATGTCATAGATATTCATACTACCAAACAAGATAAAGAATGCATCAACAATTCTTAATTAAATGGAGTGGACGTCCTTTGTCCGATAGTTCTTGGATTGGAGCTGTGGAGCAATGTCATCTTCCAGATATTTTCCAGCGTGTTACTGAGGTATTCTCATCAGGAGATGAGGTTCTTCCACCAGGGGAGAATTGATGCAGTCAAAGCTAATTTTTATATTTTCTATTTTTGCTTCCTTGTTGGCTAAGTGGGTATATAATCTTGGATTGTATTTTCTTTAATGGGCTTGGCTCATATTGGTTGGTTGCTTTGTGATTCCCATGCAGATTTCAGTTGCTGATTTTCCAAGCTGATTTTGGAATTCCTGCTGTTATCTTCCATGAATATTCGGTTTTCCTGGGCTTTGGAATTCCTGCTAGTGGCTGTGTAATTCCCCTCTTTGCATTTGGACCTTTTTTCCCCCTATAAATAGGGCTGATTTGCTGTTAGAAAAGAATGTTGAATGGTGAAGAATATTTGGACACTATAACCTGCGGGTTATTTAGCTTGCGAGCTATCTTTTTCTACCTTCTTCTATTTCGTCTCGGATTTCTATCTTTTTTTTCTATCCATTATTTCCATTGCACTTGTCTTTTTATTATCAAATCTTTGATAAGTTGTAAGGTATTCTAGTGTCTCGTTTAATGTGAATTTAAAGTAGTATGAGTTTTATGGTTTTGTTTGTCTATGTTTATTGAAAATTAAGTTTTTGTTTGCATTCCTGCAAAGGATTTAACCTTTGAACTTGCTGGAGCGCCTCTTGATACTTTTGCAGGGGTGGTAGAATCATATCTGACGCTTCTATCTTCTCCCCATCTTTTTCTCCTTCCAAATTCTACAGCTCCACTAAAAGTCCCACTCCTTCACCATTTTCTCTCCTTGGAAGTGGCTCCAAAAGTGTCATCCCCTCTTCTTCCCCCACTATTTCCACCTCCTAATTCACCCTCATTATCCCTATATTAGGGTTACTCCCATTTTTTTGTCCAGTCAATGATGCTCTTGTCACACCCCAGTGTGCCCAACCCCTAATAATCAACTTGGAGTATAACAGAGAAGGAAAAATATAAATAGGCTAACAACACACATCCTGAGCCACTTCTATCAAAATTAAGTGAGAAAAAAAAAAATGTATTTAGACTCTCCTAACATGTCAATATATTAAGTTATATATTTAACAATAGGAAGCATGTAATGTACCACCTCATGTTGACGAACATTTTCACATCAACCCAACATTGATCGATTCGATCGAAGGTCGTCGAAGCGAAATACCCTGATTTAATTAAATTAAATCCAATTTAATTAAATTTAAATCAAATCAATCCAAATCGAACCCCGTCGAGCCAATTTGACGCAATTCGACGCAATCCGGCGCCGATTCGAGTTCAATTTCACAAAATTAACTTGATCGGATCCACCCGGACCCAAACCGACTCAAATCGGTTTGAGTCGAGTCCAATTTGGGCTCAATTTTGGCCCTAATTTATCAATTGGGGCTAAATTAACTTCCTAAGGGGCTGTTTGGTATGCAGAATTAGAAGTGTATTGTAAAATAATTACATGTATTTACTAAATTCAGTTGTTTGGTTAATTTTGAGCGGAACAAAAGGAAACCCTCCGAAGTATTAGGCTTGTATTACGGGGCCTGTTTCGTGCGAATTATAAACGCGCTCGAATTGAGCGGGTTATAAAATCTCTCAATGAAGAAATCCTTCGCATCGTCGTTGCTGTTTGGCTTCATTGCTTCGCAGGAGGTGTAAAATTGCACGAGTGGCTTCTTCGGCTCCTTCGTTCTTGTTCGACTTCGCTCCTTCGACGATGTTCCCTTTGTCTGTCGGATTGGAAGTTTCGACATTTTCATCGGAAGTAAGGACGGGAGCTCGCAAGTTCTGAAGGTAACTTTCTCCCTTTCGCGCGCTTCTTTGGCCAAATTCCGTCAATCCTTCGAACGACAAGAATTTGGTAAAAAATCCCTATTTTTTCCTCGGTGAGTATCGCACACCTTTGTTTGTTTTCCTTTCCCTTCACCACAAACAACAGTCCGTCACAACAAGCAACAGTCTGTAGCAGTTTTCCCCAACTCTCCTGCACAACAAGCTTCTGATTTCCAGAAATTACTAAATTCCAGCAACACTGGTTTCAATACACACTAATTTTAGCATGTTTCTCACAGATTTCAGCAATAAAAGTAGCCCTTTTTTGATTTTCCTCAGCATTGTTCTCTGAAATTTTCCTTCACAGCAGCCTACAACAGCAACCCCAGCAAGCAGCTCCCGCTCCTCTGCTCGCAGCTTGCTTCCGATGTCCAGAGAGGGATGGGTGGGGGAAAAGGCGAAATGCTAATGCTTCAACAGAACATAACTTATCACACTATTAATATTATAATAACACTCCTAACTCCACTAAACCTTTCAGCCGTTCCCAGCCATAGGATCCCATCAGCTTTATGCATGCTTGTTTAAGTGGAATTGCTACAGTACACACTTAATTACTTTCCAATTTAATTATAGTAGTTAATTGTTAATAACAATAAACATTTAATTAGATGTTAATGAACTATTAACTAGATAAACTATCAAATGAATTTGTATATATACACTTATGTATATTAAAATGTTTGAAATTCTAAATAAAATTTAATAAAAATAATTTTGAAATGAGTATATTAAAAGAAAAAAAAAATTCATGCTTACAATTTTGAAAATTTTGAATATTATATGCAACTTGGGAAGATATATTCAAATAGTGCATGCTTTTGTTGTTTGACTAGCTTCATCTTCTTCACTAAGGATTCTTTGGCACTAAGGTGTAGGGGCTACTCAATGCTTTTCTTCATAGCTTCCTGCCTACCCTTGCATAGGCATGGTTCCAAAACTACAATTTTTTGTGATTAGTATTGTGTTTCGATTCCTTTTGTAGCAGAAAAGTACTGTGTTCAGTGTTTTTTTCCTCGGTGTAACCTTGCATATTCTGAATATGTATACTGAACTGATGTTTGAGTTAACAAATATTCTTGGCTTCTCAGAAGAAGAGGTTGATACGATATATGATAATTTATCAAAAAATCCCACACTGATACCATCTTTCCTTTCAAAACCTACAGATTCGAATGCTAGATGGATGCGTAAAGAGTTAGGAAACTGATTTAAGTTGTTGAAGATTGACATATCTATTAAAGTTATTATCACTATAAACTGTTTCGTGTTAATTTGTTGTAATTATAACTACGAATAATGGATATATTTTTATCTTTTGTTTTTTAATTGTATATTTTCATTAATGGTGTTTACATGTTATGATTGAGAATCATGTTATTTATTGATTGCTAATCGAAAACAATTGTTTATATCGCTAAATTAAACAAAGAAATTGATGTAGACAAGGGTGGGGGCAACACAAGTTGAGTTTTTCTTGTAATTTCTTGCCTTGTGTCTTTTCATCTTCCCCCTCTCCTTTTTCATTATCTTGTCCTTTCATCTTCTATCTTGTCTTTTGGGTTACTTGTTGGTTTCATATGAGCCTTGTCTATTTTTGGTTGGAGCTTTAGTTGTTGAATTTTTAGTTGGTGCAAGCTCATTAATATCTAGTAGAAGTGTAGCTCATTATGAGCTGATGTTTAGTTATAAAATTAATGTTTGGGAGCTAGATTAGATGAGTGGAATTTGTTCTTTCATATTCTTCTTGGATTGGGGCTGCTGCAGTTTTTCTTCTCTGGATTTCTTCCCCACGGTCTGCTGCCTCTTCAAGTGGCTGCCTACTTTTCTGCTATGGCACCGTGACTTGAATTCCCTGTTGGAACTTCAATGTGCCTCCTGGTTTCCTGTGCTGAAACCGTGGCTTTTGGCTTTGTTCCTGGCTGATTCCGTGGCTTTATTCTACTTGGATTTTTGCTGTGTCTCTTGGGATTTCAGCAAGGAAAAGCTTGTGGCTTTTGGCATTCCTTTTCTTTGGTTTTTGGGGCTGTTTTGGGATAGATTTCTGGACAGATTCCTGTACAGAAATCTGGACTGAATTTTGTCTTTTCATTTACCCCTTTTAATTGATTTAATTAGGGGATATATTGGCTGTTTGTATTTCTCTTTTTGTGCCTATAAATAATGTTTTTTGTGGCTATTTTAGGTGTGTTATGTGAGTGATATGATGTGATTTTTGGGACAAAAACCTGAGAGGTTTTTACTTTGGAAATCCTGCGGGCTCTTTCCAATCTTCTTCCCCTCCTCCTATGGAAATCTTGCGAGCTCTTTCCAACCTTCGTCTTGGCTTCTAACCTCTTTCGTCTATCCGCAAGTGCCATTCCATTGTATCCTTCTTCTCAAAGTAAGCAAGTTTAGGGTGTCTTGTTTGAGTCATTTGTAAGTGTCTTGTAAGAGTCAAGTTTGTAAGTCTTTCCTTTTATATGATATAAAAAGTTTGTTTTGTTTAATTTGTCTAGTTTTTGTAAGTTTTTCTTTCTTAGAAAGGTAATTTTTTTGTGATAAAAAATTTGGGTCCCTCTCCCAAATTTTTGATTGCATCAATTTGGTATCAGAGCAAGTTAGAAAGTCCTAAGTTTGTGAGTTGTCAAATTTATTTTGGTTGTTAAGTTTGTCAAAGTCAAGTCTTGTTTTGTCAAGTCAAGAAATTGTGAGTCTAGAGTTTTCTTTAGATCGAGTAATTTGAGTCTTGTATTTTTGAGTCAAAAATGGAAAATCCAAAAAATATGGCATCATTTCTGGAAGAATGCGAGCAACATGATCCTAATGTCCCACTCCCGTTGGACAGGTGGATTCCTACTGAAGGTGACTCAACGGATCCACTTCAAGATCGACTCTACAAACTACAATACAACATGTTCTTATGTGATCAGAAATTCGAAAAATACAAAAGGTATCTACAACAACAATTTGAAAAAGAACAAGAAGAGATTCTAAAAAGATTTGGCGAAAAACTCGAAGAACTGGATGATCTGTATGCACCGCCTCCAGGAAATCAACAGCAGATAATTCCTCAGGAGCTGAATTCGCAAGAAGGGGAGTTTGATGTTGACAAGGGTGGGGGCAACACAAGTTGAGTTTTTCTTGTAATTTCTTGCCTTGTGTCTTTTCATCTTCCCCCTCTCCTTTTTCATTATCTTGTCCTTTCATCTTCTATCTTGTCTTTTGGGTTACTTGTTGGTTTCATATGAGCCTTGTCTATTTTTGGTTGGAGCTTTAGTTGTTGAATTTTTAGTTGGTGCAAGCTCATTAATATCTAGTAGAAGTGTAGCTCATTATGAGCTGATGTTTAGTTATAAAATTAATGTTTGGGAGCTAGATTAGATGAGTGGAATTTGTTCTTTCATATTCTTCTTGGATTGGGGCTGCTGCAGTTTTTCTTCTCTGGATTTCTTCCCCACGGTCTGCTGCCTCTTCAAGTGGCTGCCTACTTTTCTGCTATGGCACCGTGACTTGAATTCCCTGTTGGAACTTCAATGCGCCTCCTGGTTTCCTGTGCTGAAACCGTGGCTTTTGGCTTTGTTCCTGGCTGATTCCGTGGCTTTATTCTACTTGGATTTTTGCTGTGTCTCTTGGGATTTCAGCAAGGAAAAGCTTGTGGCTTTTGGCATTCCTTTTCTTTGGTTTTTGGGGCTGTTTTGGGACAGATTTCTGGACAGATTCCTGTACAGAAATCTGGACTGAATTTTGTCTTTTCATTTACCCCTTTTAATTGATTTAATTAGGGGATATATTGGCTGTTTGTATTTCTCTTTTTGTGCCTATAAATAATGTTTTTTGTGGCTATTTTAGGTGTGTTATGTGAGTGATATGATGTGATTTTTGGGACAAAAACCTGAGAGATTTTTACTTTGGAAATCCTGCGGGCTCTTTCCAATCTTCTTCCCCTCCTCCTATGGAAATCTTGCGAGCTCTTTCCAACCTTCGTCTTGGCTTCTAACCTCTTTCGTCTATCCGCAAGTGCCATTCCATTGTATCCTTCTTCTCAAAGTAAGCAAGTTTAGGGTGTCTTGTTTGAGTCATTTGTAAGTGTCTTGTAAGAGTCAAGTTTGTAAGTCTTTCCTTTTATATGATATAAAAAGTTTGTTTTGTTTAATTTGTCTAGTTTTTGTAAGTTTTTCTTTCTTAGAAAGGTAATCTTTTTGTGATCAAAAATTTGGGTCCCTCTCCCAAATTTTTGATTGCATCAGAAATCGGTTTGAAAATTTAGTTTTTCTACAATTTTTTTGTAAAAAAATTACTTGAAAAAAAAAAATTTAAATTTTAAAAGAATTGATTAAAATTTCTCTCTATCACATGTATATTTTCATCTATTGCAGCACACTGCTAAATGAATACATAGCAGAAGTTTATATCTTCTAAAAAAATTATAATATTTTCGTGCAATAAATGAATATATTGATTTTATTTTATAACACCAAATAATACTAATTATTATAAATATACTGCTTTTACAAATACACTTGTTTTAATGCCAAAATAAATTATTTAAAATAAAGTTTTTACTTTACTCTGGATATACCTAACCAAACAAGGGAAATAATTCTCCTGCATTTATTTTACAAACAATCAAATAGGCTCAAAGTATTCGTGATGCATTACATTTACTTTACATTGCATTTACTTTACACTGCATTTCTTTTTCAAGCAACCAAACAGCCCCTAAATCAAATTCCCAAATATAGAGCTCAAATTTCATGTGAAATCATGCCCTAAATCCCTCATTTCACATGTGTGAGGGTTGATTGGGCGGCAGAACTTGGCTGGGCGTGCTTCTTTAAGAGCACGAAAGGAGAAAGTGGGGAGCATTCGGCTCCCCCGTTTTTAGGTTTTCGTTTGGTCCGTCCCGAAGAGAACGAAGGAAAGCGAGAGAGCGAGAGGAAGGAGGCAGAACTCCCCTCCCTTGCGTGCGACTCCCCCGCACGGTTTGTCTCCCCTCTGCCAACGAGCCAAAGCTCCTTGCGTGCGGCTCTCCTAGGCAAAAAAGGAAGGTGGAGTTGGAAATTTGAGGGCTTTTTCTTCATTCTCAAGAAGCAAATCAAAGGTTAAGCCCTCCATTCACTTCCTTTCTAAAAAATCAGCAAAGTTAGTGGCTTCTCCCTCTTCCTCCTTCAACTTCGGCGAGTTTGTGGTGATTTGGAGGCTGTTGGAAGTTTCCAAACAGCAAAGGAAATCTTCGGAACCTCCCAAACAGCGGTTTGGAGGCTTGGGAGCGACTTGGACAGCAGCGGTGACTTCCGGAGCGGCTTGGACAACAACCTAGAAGCTTGGACAGCACTTAGAACTTGGATTGGAGCTTGGACAACGGCTTGGACAGCACTTTGGAGCGCTAGGACAACCCGGGTGAGGTAAAATCCTAAAACTTAGTGAGACCTAGGGTCCCCCAAGGCCAATTGATGTGTGGTTGACATCCCCAAGCCATATGTCCCTTAGAAACTTAAATATATGCTTCCCCGAAATCCTATGCTTGCTGTCCTCTTTGTAAACTTGGGGAAATCCGATGATTTTTTTTCAAGTTGCTCTCATGTGAGAGCTAAAATGAAATGGCGATGTGCGTAGGGTCGTTGGATTGGTATCCAACGCCCTCCAAATGCATGAAATAGCATCATGTTGTTTTTCAACGCCTTCACCTACAACTAAACCATAGGATAGGTGATTACATTTGATTCAATATCGAATGTCGAGGTGTAGAATTCTTCTCTAAGTGTGGCATAGTTGTTTGTCATCTAGATTTGTATGTTATGACAAAATTAATGCATGCATGTAGAAGGTTTGCATTGCTATGCTACTTATGGTTTTCACTTTTCTCCAAATTTATTGGATGTTCAAATGTGCGTTTCAATTATTTTATGAAGTGGTGGGGTCTTTCATGAACATTTATGGTTTATGTTTTAAATCTCATAACGAATTGATTAATTGAAATCACATTTGAAGTCCCTCCGAATTTGGAGGGCCAAAGCAAGTAAATTTTCAAATCAAATACACTCATTCCTAGGTTTTTCTTAGATCATAGCAAAGTGATCTTTAGGACTTATCCATGAGCATTCAAGTGGTGATTTACTTGCATGCCTCTAGGTTTCCTTATATAATGCCAAAAGTTGCCTTCCAAACCTCCTAGGAATCGTAGGAGTGAATTATCCCCTTCAAACGGATCTAAAACATCCATGCAAACTATAGGGAACTCTCTTTCCTATGCAATTCTCCTTCATACATGATGTTTGGAGCCCCCCTCAAGGCTCCAATTATTTTGTTGCATGAATCTTATGGCCTTAGGATGAAAAATCCTATGTGCATTCTATCATTTTTGTTGTGACAAAATCAACAAGCAATCATTTCTTTCCTCCTTCATGCATTGTAAGTGGAGCCTCCTCAAGGTTCCAAGTGTCATGTTACATGAGCCTTTGAACTTAGAAATAAATTCTAAGTCACCAATCCTTTGTTTGTTGAGACAAAGTCAACAAACAATCATCATCCCTCTCATGTGTATTGATTGGAACCTCCTCAAGATTCCAAATATACCATTGCATGACTTTTAACTTGCCTTAGGAGCTACCACCAATCTTCCCATGCATAAGGTTGTAAGCTCTTGAACTTGAGATCAAACATCGAGTTCTTTCATCTCATTTGCTTAGCCGCTATTTAGGCAAATGAATACTCCTCCTTGGACACCCAATGTCCAAGGAATCCCTTTCAACATTCAATCCAAAGGTTGCTTGTTGCTTCTCTCTTCTACAACTTAAGAGTTGTAGAAAATCCTCTCATTCTCCTAAGCCCAAATTTAGAAGAATGGTTATCCCCCTTTGAACACTAAATGTTCAAGGACATTCATGAATATGTAACCTATAAGGTGCACCTTCTCTCCTTTTTCTACCAAACAAAAAGTGTAGAAAATCTCTCAATTTACTTAGCCTAAATTAAGTGAATGTGTGCCATTTCCTTTGAACATCAAATGCTCAAAGAAATTCCTCTAACTTGCAACCCCCAAGTTGCACATCTTTTCCTTCATTTGCCTAACCGACATTTGGTAAATGATTACGTATCATGGAACATATGGTTCAATGATTTACCCTCTCATATGCAACCTATAGGTTTTATATCCCTTCACATATTTCTACAACTCAAAGGTTGTAGGAAGATATTTTCATTCTCTTAATCCAAATTATGAGAATGTACATGCCCCTTAGAACACCAAATGTTCAAAGAATGTTCAAGAGTTTGTAACTTCCAAGTTGCATCTTCTTCTCCTTAATTCCTCCTACTCAAATTGGAAGAATGAACCTCTTTTTTGGACACCAAACGTTTAAAGGAACTCCTCCAATTTGCAATCCCTAGGTTGCACTTCAGATCGCTTCTTTTCCTATAAGCCTAAATTGTAGGAAACCTCCAAATTCCTCTTCATTAGCCTAGCTTCAATTTAGGCAAAGGAATATTTCTCTTTGAACATCAAATGTTCAAGGAGCATTCATGGATTTGCAACCCACTAGTTGCATGTTTCTTCCCTCACTCATACAACCCAAAAGTTATAGGAAATTCCACCATTCTCCTAAACTCGAACTAGGAGAATGCATTACTCTCTTTGGACAACAAATGCCCCAAAGAACTTTCATTGATTTGTGATATCTAAATTGCATATCCTCTTTTCTTCTCTACAATCCAAAATTGTAGATAATTTTCCTCCTCTCTACAACCTAAAAGTTGTATGAACTCATTCTCCTAACCCAAATTTGGTGAATGAGTTCCTCTCTTTGGATATTCGAAAATCCAAGAGACCTTGATGTGTAGCACAAATTTACACATCATTCTCTCATGTTCGCTTAATATAACTCTAGCAAACTAAATACCCATCATTGAACATAAAAGTTCAATGCTAATCCCTCTTGATTCGTAACCCTAAAGTTACAAATCTTCTTCACCTATTGCGCCAAAATTAATAGGTGATCCAACTCGCATCCAACTCCAAAGTTGTAGGAGATTTTCCCCTTTCTTTAGCTCCAAAAGTTAAAGGGAGTTCTCCAACATTCAGTCCAAAAGCTAAATGTTGGATTCCTACATTCTCTTCTTAACTCCAAAAGCTAAGGAGAATTCTTCTACATGTAGCCCAAAAGCAACATGTAGCTCAAAAGCTACATGTTGGACACCTTTCTTAGACCCAAAATCTTAGTAATCATTTTCATTTCATCAAATCAAGTGATCTTTCCTATGACATTTAAAATGCTAAACACATATATGTCTCATAGGAGTTATCCCATCTGTTGAAGTTCATCCTACTCCATTGGATGAATTTCACCAAGTCCTAAGTGCAATCCCTTAGGCGTGTCTATCTTATCTTATTAGATAGACACTTCTCTTATCCAAAAACTAAGAGAACTTAAAAACACCTAAAAATCACTTAGGTTTCTTTTGATACAATGATCAATCATCTCCCCTAAAAGGTGGAATGCTTATATCATTGCATCTTAGGATTCATAAGTAACTGACTTGTCCAAAAGTAAGCAGTGATCACTTTATGGGTTCTTCATAACCCTTCTAAATATGGAACTTTTAAAAAATCAAATAAAATCTTTAAGTCACAAACAACTTAAAGTGAAATCATCTTTGGATAAAGATCAAATATCTTCATTCTAAAATAAACCAAACATCCTTAGTGTGACATGCTACACAAGCTTCACACACTTAGGTGCACAACCCCCTAGGCATGCTAGGATTAGGATTTTTTTTACGCATGTGTTTGATGTTGTGGTGTGATTGCCTATTGGATTGTCTGCGTTGTGGGCACTTGCCCTTAAGTTGATAGTGTAGAAATATACATGTTGTTCTTGCAGGTGGCCATATCTAAAAGGGGGGCACTCATAAATAATAAATTGCTTGCATGACAGGTGCTGCTTAACCCCCGCCTAAAAAAAAAAGATGTGGCCAATAGGGTAGAAGTAGTTTATATAAT
The DNA here is from genome assembly GCA_022539455.1 of Dendrobium nobile. Classification (NCBI taxonomy): domain Eukaryota; kingdom Viridiplantae; phylum Streptophyta; class Magnoliopsida; order Asparagales; family Orchidaceae; genus Dendrobium; species Dendrobium nobile. The sequence goes on along the minus strand of CM039726.1, from coordinate 81,767,678 downwards.
AAAGCACACATTCTAGGCAAAATTTGAATGTGTGCTTTATTATATAAACTACTTCTAATCTATTGCAGGTTTGAGTCTCTTTTCTTTTCAAACATGTATTTGATAGAATTGGAATTGTATCAAAATTGTGGGGGTTTGAAGCAAAAGAAGGAAGTGGACTAGAAGAATGTACCTGCCAAATGTGAAGCCCTATGTCTATTCAGAATTCAAGAGCCTAAAGACCCCCCACCCACAAGTAGAGTCTGTGATAATTTGACTGAGTTGTATAATGGCAGGCAACTCAGCTGCCAAATTTGGTTGTAATAATTTGGACTATGTTTACATTCCTTACACTTTATTTATATATAAAAGCATGTTTGATTGTTTACCTGATTGCGCAATAGAAAAACATGTTTTTTCCTAAATTTCTTTCCTTGCTTTTATTTGGGCGTGGCTTGGACTTTGGTGCGGTAGGCTCTTAGGACAAAATAAGATTTCTACCTAGTAAAATGTAATTAATCTAAAAATTGATTTTGGCTCCCTAATTTTCTAACAAATAAGAAGTCTTGCATGGCTCCCTTGAAGGGGACAAATTTTCAAAACTTAAAACAATCATGCATGGCTAAAAGTGTGTTGCATATAGAAAGTCCTTATTTAAGGACTAGATAACAAAAATCTATTTTCTTTATGAGTCAGCATATGCATAACCCGCATATATAGGCATCTTGGCCTCAAAGCCAAGTTTTAATACATACTTCTTAAACAAAAACAACCTTCCCCCCCTTCATATGCATTGAGATCGGAATACATGATTTTAAAAATGATTAGGATGGTTTAGCTGGTAATTCTTTCCAGATAGGATAATAAATCTAGAGGTCGGGCAGGTTATGCCTCATGTGAGGTGCAGCTTATAAGTCCCTTTTGTATTTCGTTAGACTTAGGTTCGAGGCACTACCTCTCAATAGTCATCACCTTCCAGGCAATTCCTCCAATATGTGTTGTTGGAATGTAAGCCTCAAACTTCTCATTAAAATGATCAACGTAAACAAAATTAGATTTCTAACATGTAAAGCCCAATATATGATAGTTTGAGTACCTCTAAGTTTCCCTCAGAATCAAGTACTCTTACATTTCTTCCCTTTGTCCCTCATTTCAAGAAATCTAATCTCAAGTTGGTCCCCTTCATCCTTGAAATTCCTAAAGGACAAAACCTTTAAACAAGACTTTCATGGATTCTAAAACAAAATCAAATTTTAGTCAATATCTAAAATGACTTTCAAAAGAAAAAGAAACCACTAGTTTAATCAAAAGGTTTCTCAAGCACCAAAGCTTGGGATGTGATTAACCATAGGGGCTTGCCCCTATGGGACATATGTACCCCAGAAATAAATAAATCTCATTCGACCAAAACATCGAATGAGGGAATCTCTGTTAAGTTGTAAATTTTATCATTGAGTCCATAAAGAAATGATATTTTTATCTTTCGGGGTAATATATCATCATTCTTATGCCGTGCTCAATCTTAAAGTATGCAATCCAATGAATCCATTTGATTGCTATAAAAATTCTCCAACACCTCAGTTAACATCAAATATAATGAAAGTAAATACAAAGCTATACTAAAATTACTTGCATACCCAAAATTCTGTACAACCATCATTCATATCTTTTTGCACACCCAAAACATATTTATACTAAAAGAATTGTCACCTCTTTTTCCTCTTAGTGCCCTACATGCAGTATAACCATTGCTAATGAGGTTGGCTCAATGAAATATACAAGCAATGCATAAAAGTTTTCCTCATTGATTAGCCACTACTACTGCAGCTCCTACTCAATTTCATCCAACTGCAGCAGCCCATTTTACAGAAATATAGCAGCAATCCCTTATCTCTGTTGAATTTCATACTATCCCACTGATTTTAGCAAATTTTAGCAACCCTACCGCCTCTATTTGGATTCATATACCTGAATTCAGCAAAACTATATTCATTTCCTAACTGTTTTTAGCAAGAATCAGCAAAAACACTACTTAATTAAAGCATCAATACATAATTTCAGCCAAATAACAATTTCAACCACAACTACAACACCTAACTTCTTTTCTTACCTTGGTTTGCTGAGGTTTCCTGAAATTCTCCCCCATAGCAGCGTGTATGAATTTTGTCTAGCAGCATTTGCCCCTCTTTTCTCAAAATTTTCTTTCAGGCAACAGCAACCCTTCTTACCTCACTCAAGCATGCAACTAGCACCTGCCCTTAGAGTGGCAGATGTGAGGAAAATAGCTTAAGGTTTTTAACTGACTACCTTATACTGATATTTATACAAGAAATTCCACTCAGATTCCACTCATACCTCCACTAAGCCACTTTCCTGCAGTGCTAGCCGTTGGATAGAGTAATGAATTAATCAGCGAATGCATGCAAGCCTTAGTGGAATTTTCTGAAAATATATTAAAATGAATTAGCTATTAATGGAACTAATGCATAGTATGACAACTTATATTAACTGTGGCTTTATTAATAAGCAGTTATTGATTTAATAGCTATACAAATATTTTACTTACATTTATTTTAAGTATATGGGTATTATAATTCTCCCCACCTTATTTAAATTTCATCTTCAAAATTCAATGCTTTAGTGGTCTTCAAACAAATAAGGATACTTTATTCTAATATCTTCTTCTTTCTCCCAGGTTGCCTGTTTTTCTGGACTGTATTTTCATTTCACCTTAACATAAAGGATCTGACGGTTTCTAAGTTGTTTATTACTAAATTCTAATATTCTTTCTGGTTCTTTTGTGTATGTCAGATTCTTCTGTAGCTCAATTTCATCATGTGAAATTCTTTGATGGATATATGTAACCCATTTCCTTAGCATTGACACATGAAAAATATTATGTATATCTGACATGTCTGCTGGGAGAGCAAGTTTGTAAGCAACTTTTCAATCTTTTCAATAATTTCAAAAGGTCTGATGTACCTAGGATTCAATTTCCCTCCTTGCCCAAATCTGGTTTTACCTTTTACAGGCTTAACTTTCAAAAATACAAAGTCACCCACTTCAAACTCTACTGCTTTGTACTTGAGGTCATAATACTTTTGTTGGTGATCCTGCACAGCTCTTAATCTGTCTCTGATTAATTTGATTTTCTCTGTTGCTTCATCAGCTAACTTTGGACCCATGAACTGTCTTTCTCCTACTTCTATCCAAGTTAATGGAGTTATGCATTTTCTACCATAAAGTGTGCTTCATATGGTGCCATTTGTATTCTTGATTGATGACTATTGCTGTAGGAAAATTCGATCAATGGTATGTGATCCTTCCATCTAACTCTAAAATTTAAAACACATAATCTCAACAGGTCTTCCAATACTTGAATGACTCTTTCAGATTGACCGTCAATCTGAGGATGAAATGCTGTACTGAAATGCAAATTTATACCCAAGCTTTTATGAATTCTCTTCCATTGCCTAGAAGTAAATCTATCATCTCTATCTGAGACAATAGCTTTTGGAATACCGTGCAATCTAACAATCTTTTTCACATACAGGCGTGCCAATTTGTCTACTGAATCAGTTTGTTTCACATGAAAAAAATGAGTGATTTTGTCAGTCTATCAATAATCACCCAATTGCTATCATGTCCCTATCTGGATTTGGGAAATCCCATAACAAAATACATTGCAATTTCTTCCCACTTCCACTCAGGAATAAGTAGTGATTGTAGTAATCCACTAGGTCGTCGATGTTCAGCTTTCACAATTTGACACGCTTCACACTTAGCTACATATTCAGCAACTTCTTTCTTCATGCCCGATCACCAGAATATTACTTCAAGTCTTTATACATCTAGGTATTGCCTGGAAGAATTGTATAGCCAGAATGATGAGCTTCTTGCAAAAGTTTCCTTCTCAAATCCGGATCACTAGGTATCCGTAATTGGGAGTTGTGCCTAATAATTTCATCCACATTAACAGAAAGATCTGGTTTTTTCCCTGATTGTGCTTGCTCCATCAATTTTGAAGATTCACTACTGAACTTTTAAGCTTCTTTGATACAGTCTGTTTAAGTGGGCTTTATTGTCATTTGATGCGTGTCCCATATTTTGAAATCTATAAACTTCAATTGCAAATTTTCAATTTCCTTGATCAATTTAACCTCTTAAGTAATCATCCAGTTCCTCATTCCTATAGACTTGCGACTCAAAGTATCAACCACAATATTTGCTTTTTTTGGACAATACTAAATATCTAAATCATAATATATGAAAAAATATATTTTAAGCTCAGATGATCAATGAAAATTTCACATCTTACCCTATATAGATAATGTCTCTAAATTTTCAAAGCAAATACCACTGCAGACAGTTTTAAATCATGTGTAGGATAATTTCTTTCATGGGACTTCAATCGTTTTGATGCATATACAATTACCTTTCTATTTTGCATTAGAACACATCCAAACCCTTCAAAGAAGCATCACTGTAAATCTGAAATCCTTCTGTTCCTGAGGGAAGTGTTAATACTGGTGTTGTAGTCAGATGCTCTTTCAATGCCTAAAAGCTTTTCTCGTTAGTTTGGATAAATATATAACAATCTGTGAAAATCCTTTAACAAATCTTTTATAGTATCCTGCTAATCCCAAAAAGCTACGAACATCTGTAACATTCTTTAGTGTAGGTCATTCCATAATGGCTTTCACTTTTTGTTGGTCTACTGAAATTCCTTCACCACTAATAATGTGCAATAAGAAAGAAATACTTCTTAATCAAAATTCACATTTTGAATATTTTGCATACAACTGATTTTTCCTCAATGTCTGCAAAACTATTCTTAAATGTTCATCATGCTCATCCTTAGCGCTCGAGTAGATCAAAATGTCATCAATGAAAATAATCACAATCTATTTGAAAATCCGATTCATCATATCTATAAAGATAACAAGAGCATTTGTCAACACAAAAAGCATGATTCTGAACTCAAAATGACCATAATTAGTCCCAAAGACCGTCTTACTGACATCTGCTTCTTTGACTCTTACCTGATGATATCATGATCTTAAATCAATTCTAAAAAATACTGTGGCATCTGCTAATTGATCAAATAAATCACTATGCGGGGCAGTGGATATTTGTTCTTGATAGGCACTTTATTTAGCTCTTTGTTGTCAATGCACATTCTAATGGATCCATTTTTTTCTTAACAAAAAGTACATGTGCACTCCAAGGTGAATAGCTAGCTCGGATAAATCCTTTATCTATCAATTCCTATAATTGCATTTTTAACTCCTGTAATTCCTTTGGGGCCATCCTATAAGGAGATTTATAAATTGCTGATGTTCCTGGTTGCAGTTCTATGTTGAATTCAACTTCTTTTTTAGGTAGTAATCTAGGTAATTCTTCAGGAAATACATCTGAAAATTCAGAGACGACTGGGACATTTTGTAATGCCTGAACATCTTTATTTAAAATCTCCATTTAAGCTAAAAATACTAACTCACCCCTTCTTAAGTATTTACCCATATTTATAGCACTAATCAGAGAGGATGTTGCATTTTTTTCACAGGAAAAATAAAATGTCTTCTCATTTGGTAAATTAAATTTTATTCTCTTCTTTTGATATTTAATTGTAGCAAAATGTTTAACTTACCAATCCATTTCTAATATAATGTCAAATATTTTAATAGGCACTCTAATCAATTCTATTGGAAATTTGTAATCCTGAATATCCAAATTCATAAGACACATCTTATTGCCATGCAAACTACTCTCGTTGGCATCATAACAACCAAGGTGTAAAACATGCAGTCTCAATTGATAAATCAGAATAGAATTCTTCAGAAATAAATGAATGAGATGCTCTAGCAATCACAACTATACATGTTGCCACCTCTTAATCCTTGGCCTCCTAAGGTGTAATGGCGATTACTCTAGCTTTCACAGGTTGATTTCCTTTAACATCTGATGCTTCTCCTTTTAATTGAACTAGTGGTTTTCCTTGCACTGCTGGCCTTCCTTGAAACTGAGTTTTTCCTGCATGATTATCTCCCAAATATCTTTTATATTGTGCATGTTCTTGATACCCTTATATCCTTGTGGCCTGATGATGGGGACATCAGCAGCGATTTCGACACATGTACCTTTAAGAGATGCCGGAGATCGACGGTCACGATCATGATTTGTATTTTCATCATTTTATGTAGTAATTTATTTTTATTTTATGTTTTTCCATTTTTGCCCTCATGGGTATTTGGTAGCTATTGTAGCCTAAGGAGCATTTTAGTCTTTTGCTTTCTTTGTCATTTTGAGGCCTATTTATATGGCCCTTTTCTTATGTAATAGTTTAGTTTTGATGAATGAAAATTTGACATTTCATGTTCTCTTTGTGAGTGCAAACCTCCACGATCTCTTAGTGAGTTCGTAGGAGAAGCTAGATCTCTTTGCGAGTTCTAGGTTCTATTGTTTTTCGTTTTTCTTTTAGTTCTCTTGATCAATTCGTTGTTGTGGAGATTTGGATTGAAGCCACTAGTGGGAGATTGAAGTTTTATGCTTTGGATCCCGAGAAATTCTCCTCACAATCCCCTCCCAAATCCCCATCCCGCTGCCCCTCCCCACATATCCGCCGGCTGCAGCCCACCCTCCACCACCGGCCTCCCTTAGCCAGCTCAGTTCCCGGCGGTCCTCCCAGCCATCAAGCCAACGGCCTCCCATCCACAATTTCCATGGCCACCCCACACTATCTTGCCGGCCACCTTGCTCCTAGGAAGTGAAATTCAATTTTCAATGCCTCAAACACTTTCCTTATTTGCTTCCTGACTCCTTTGGAAAGGAGCCTTTTGTATTTTATTTTATTTACCTGTTGGATTCCAACGGATCCAAGGCTCAATTCAATTTAGGAAATTCTCTTAGCTAAGCAAATTTGAAATCATATTTTCAGAATTGCTACCACTGTGAATTAACCTCTAGAGGGCCAACTTAATTACAATTAATTGCTCTCAGCTCTCCATATGGCCGGCCACCCATCCTCCTCTTTTCTCTCTCCACTCCCCACTTAATTACTAATTAATTACCTCCTAAATACCTCCCCATCCCTAACGTGAGTTTCAGTTTTTTTCAGATTTTAAATCTGAGCTTTGAAAACAAATCTTTCCTCTCTCCTCTAAATAAAAATCTAAAATCAGATTTCAGTTTTTTTTCCCCTACCCGAGGTCCATCTGGACGTGACTTGTTTTTCTCCAACCCAGTCCATCCTCCAACATCTATTTCATATTTAGTAATCTTTTCTCCCCCTTGGCCTCTCCACCTAAGCTGATCCCCTTCTCTCTTGGAATTTCTCGGGACGACCACTCACCATTGACTCCCGGCAATAATGCATGGCGGAACCCGAATGAAACTTTGGGTTTGTGCATGACGATCGAGAGCAAGTTGACATCCTCCAATCACCGTTCTTTGACGTGGGCTTCGATTTCGATGACACTATTGAAGATTACATCGACCGTATCCAGTACACATTAGTTGATGTGATCGACGAGCAAAGATCAAAGGGACGTTGGATCATCATCGGACGACCATCACCCTCCACCGCTCCGGCCACCTATCCAAGAACGACGATCTTAGGTTCCTTCTTCCTCGGAGTGACCTCGGCTCTAATGTGGAGACTCTTCTTCCGCTAAAGCCTAGACTAGTTGAGCATATGGACTCCAAAAAATTCTCATTATTAAATCGTGGACTCTTGTTTAGCGTCGTAGTTTTACAATTATTCTTTGTGTTTTCTTGAATTGTTTGGTTGAAAAACTGAGAACTCCAAGGATCAATTTTTTGCTATAAGTGATAATTTTATTTTGGATTATTTTGTTAAAATCTACTCTCTTTAATTTCCCTAAGTAACTCCACCATGTTTGTTTCACATCACCTGATATTGGTTCTTCTCTCTTAAGGGAAATCAACCTTGCGATGTCCTAACTCACCACATCTGAAACATCTTCCAGACCCCACCAAACACTGCCCAAAATGCCGCTTCCCACATTGCTCACACAAACATTTTCAAGCTAACTTTGTCTTTGCTTATCCTCTAACTTTGACTTCTTATTTTTGAATCAATCATCCTTTTCAATTTTTTTTCTTTTACCTTTTGTTGTTGCTCCAAACCTGATGCTGGCAAACTAGAAAGAAAAGTCAAATAGGAGAACACTAGGATAAATGAAAACCAAACTCCATTCAACCTAGTATGCAAACATCCAAACAAACACTAAAGCAAACAAAAAGTAGAATCAAACGAAACAAAATTATAAAATATAAATACTATTCTTAGAACAATCGCCAAGCGGTTTCCTCACATGCAATGAGAAGTAAGAAAAATATGAGAAAGTGCTTAGGCTTGCAAACCAAGGGTCCACCACAGCAAGAAAGATCTAACGTCCAACGAAACTCCTCCAGCAAATGTCTCCAAATCAGCTAACAAACATCTCCCAATAGCTTAAGAAGAAGGATACAAGTGAAGTGGAACTTGCGTAGAGAAGAAAAGGTTAGAAGCCAAGATGAAATAGAGAGGAGGAAGAGGTGGAACAAGCTCTCAAGCTTTTCCAAGAGAAGAAACCCTCAGGTTTTAGCAACTTATCTCAAGTTAATCAACAATCTTCCAAGACAAAAACACCTCATATATATAGGAGAGAAAGGGGAACCAAACAACCAACTTCCACCTCCAACCAAACCAATCAGGTAAGGGGAAGAGGAAGACCAACATTCAACACAAAACAACTCTCAAAGACAGCACAAGAACCAGGTAGAGGAAGCCACGAGAAAACAGCTAGGGAAGAAATCGAAAAGCCAAAACAGAAATCGGGTAGGGGCAGCCACGGGAAAGTAGCCAAGGAGGAACCTGAAAAGCCAACATAGGCGACTGGAACCAGCACCCAGCAACTAGTCACGGGAACAACACTAGGGAAAAACCGAGGGGACACATGAAGGGGAAGAGGCAAGCTCCACTCCACATAATAAGTTAAAAGAAGAATACATTTTTAAATTTATGTGCTATGAAGTGAAATTACTCCTCCAAAAGAATAAGCTAAACATCAGCTCATGCATTAATGAGCTAGCACCAAGTAGATCTCAGGTTTTTAGCTCAAAACCAATGCAACCAAAGCCCAACCCGAGAACAGCCAAGAGGCCCAAACCGAGAGTCAGCAAATAGCCCAAAGAACAAAAGGACCCAAAATGCTAGCAAACCCAAGACTTGCCATGCCCAAGCGCATCCTACCATGATCATTAGATGTTCTCCATCATTGGATAACATATAAAAAAACATAAAATACAACTAATATTCAAATTACATCAAAACAAAAATAAGCCAAAACATGAATGCATCAAAACCGTGCATAGAAAATTTCAGCTCATTTTCATTCCTCCTAGCTCTCTCTACTAAGATTGAGAATTCACTGATATCAAAAGCTGCTAATGCGAGTCGCAACTGATCCCTAAGGCCTCTCAAAAATCTGTGACACTTCTCCTGGGTGCTGACATAATGAGGTGCATAACGGAACAAAAAGTGAACTTAGCTTCGTATTGGATAACTGTCATGGAATCTTGAGTCAGATTGAAAAATTTGTCTTGCAGAGCTAATCTGGCTGAAGGAGGAATGAACCAATCTCTGAAAACTTTCACAAACCCATCCCATTATATGTTGTGCTTGCCACCATCTTTCTGCTTCTATTTCCAAAACAAATGTGACCAATGGTACTTTTTTGTTTTCAGGACATATCATTCTAGGATCTTCCCTATCTTTAGCAACCGGTCCTCAGCCACTGTTGGATCACTTGCACCTTTGAAGGCTGGTGGTTTAAAAGTCTGAAATAACTTTAAATGTCGATCCACTTCACTGTCACTTTTGTATATGAGTCCACTGCTTGTAGAAGATTTCTCCATAGATGTCATTTTATCTACCACTTATGAAATCAATTGCACATTATCTTGAAGTTCCTTAGACCTATTTTCCTCATTCATTCTTGTTTCTATATTTGGCCTAGATGATTGACCAGTCATTCTTTATGGCAATTCCTCAGACATAATTATTTGTAGACATATAAATAATTCGCATAATATATTCTCATGATAATAAGCATAATTATTTTAAGCAGTAAATAAGCCTATTATGCAGGTATGTTTATCCTTAGAATGAATGCATGCATAGTTCTATTCAACCTTGATTCAACATATAACTCTGTATACATCAAATTCATTAAATCTCATCCTACTTCATTTTCTAAATCCAATTATGCTTCTATTTAATTTTAAACCTGACGCTCTGATACCAATTTCTATCACACCCTAGATGGCCTAACCCCTAATAGTTAACCTGGAGTATAACAGAGAAGGAAAAATCTAAACAAGCTCCTTACTAACACCCATTCTGAGCCACTTCTATCAGAATAAAGTGAGAAAAAAATATATTTAGACCCTCCTAACATGCCAATATATCAAGTTCTATATTTAATAATAAGAAGCATATAATGTACCTTAATTAACATCAAATATAATTAAAGTAAATATAGAGCTCTACTAAAACTTTTAAAATTTATTTATATACCTAAAATTCTATACAACCATCATTCATACATATTTTTAAATATCTTTGTACATCAAAAACATATTTATCCTAAAATAATTGTCATCTCTTTTTTCGCTTAGTGCCCTACGGGATCTTTCCCTTTACCTGCAATAGAACCACTGCTAATAAATTAGGCTTAATGAAATACACAAGCAATGTATAAAAATTAGTAATAACATTGTTAATAATTAATTTAGAAATCTAAGAAAGGCATAACATTACTTTCTATCTTGTTAACTGTTCAACATCTTTATATAAGTCATATCATGAGTATAAGCTTTTGTGCCCCTTCAACTTTCCAATTCAAAGATGGATCCGACTCCCCAACTTTTAGAATTGGAATTGCTCTCTCACTCAAGGTTGAGTTCAAATTCCCAACTTTTAGAATTGAGAGTATTGGCTTTACCTTGTTAGGTCTTTCACATTTACTTGTGCGGGCTTATCCCCCAATATATAACTTAAAACACTTTATACTTTCCTTCATTTCAGAAACATTTTCATAATCATTACCAACAATTTATATATATTGGAAACAACTACATGTGTAATCCACGTGAAGAAATTAAACAAATTGAAATACATGCTATCATGGGAAAGAAATGCTATTATAATAACCTGATAAATATCAATTTGCAATTATATAAACTTTTTACTATTTCTTATGCATCGGTTGAGTATCTCCCCTCATTGTCAATTGGTTCTTCTACAATACTTTTCCTTCTTATCCTTCTGTAAACAACCTCTATTAAATTTCTCCTCATTCACAATGTTTCTACCCTCTACTTTCCTCTTCCTCATTTCTTTTCTTTCTATAAACCCCCATTCAGGACACTAATAATTCAGTATATTTCTGACTGATCTTAACAAAATTATAGCTCTTACCTTTACTGCTTTCTTACCTTATTGTTATCTGAAGTTTTTCTCTCCTTTCCTCACTGATTAGCCACTACTATAAGAGCTCCTACTCAATTTCATCCCACTGCAGCAGCCCTTTTTACAGAAATATAGCAGCAATCCCTTATCTCGATTGAATTCCACACTAACCCACTGATTTTAGCAAATTTCAACAATCCTACCACCTTTATTTCTATGTTGCACGGATACTCCTATTTACGAGGCGTGCTGTATCGGACACGTGTCGGATACGGATATGCCTCCGATACGGCCCAGATACATGTCGGATACGGCTTTGCCGTATCCAATTAAAATAATATTTAAATTTGACTGGACACGCGTGTCCTATTAAAAAAAATACGGAGCCGCAATTTACCCTGTTCTTTTCGGCTTTCCACCGTTTCCGCTCAATATCCATATTCATTTATGCGGCTGAAACATTTCAAAGAGCTAGGTTTTTCGTTTCCACACAAGTGTTCATCTTCTTCGTTATAGTTGAAGGAGCGGCTCGATGACGCGAGCATAGAAGCAAACAGGATCATCCTTTGTCGACAAAGAGGCTTGACGACGCTAGCATTAAAGTTGATAGGATCATCCTTTGTCGACGGAGCGGCTCGACAACGCGAATAGTGAAGGCGACGTGAGCAGTGAAGGTTCGTTTTCTTTGTCGTTCTTCGTTTTCTTAATCATAGGCTCGGTATCGAAACTCGGTATCGCTTGGTACCGAACGGTATTGGAACTCAATATTGCTCGGTATTGCTCGATACCGAGCGGTACTGGAACTCGGTACCGCTCGGTATTGGAACTCAGTACTGCTCGGTACTGTAACTCAGTATTGCTCGGTACTACTCGGTACTGCTCGGTATTGAAACTCAGTACTGGTTGGTATTGGAACTCGGTACTGCTCGGTATTGGAACTCGGTACCGCTCGGTATTGCTCGGTATAGAGGGGTACCGAATGGTACCAAGCGGCACCGAGAAGCTAAAACATGCTCGGTACCGCTCGGTATCTTTTCATAGAAATAACTTTAAAAATAAACAGCACTTCAAAATTACTCTTACAAAAAAAATTTGTTTCGGGGGCGCTGCCCCCTAAAACCCCTGGCAGGTCGAACCCCGCCAGGGGGCAGCGCCCCCTTGGACCCCCGGCAGAGTCGCAACATATCTACACTTTTACTTAAATTTTTTCATGTTTCAAATTCATATGTTTTAATTTGTATAAATCCTTTGTAGGATAATGAGCTCTAGTGGAGTAAGAATTGTTTCTGATGATGGTCCATCAGAAATCAATATTGAAGATAACAAACCTCTATGGAGTAATGTTACAAAAATAGGTAAAACATCAGAAGGGGGAGGCAATATTGCATTTAAATGTAATTTTTGTAATGCAACATACAAAGGATCATATTATAGAGTGAAAACTTATTTGTTGAAGATTAGTGGTCATGGAATCAAGGTTTGCCCAAAGATAAGCTCATCACAAATGGCTGAATTACAAAGAAAAATCAATGAAGCTGAGCAAAGGAGTAAAAAAGAGCTTCCAAAATATATTCCACTTCCAAGCACTCATGCTTCATATCCTTCATCATCTTCTTCAATTAGATGTGATGACAGTATTGTAAATAAAGGGCCTTTTCGAATGGAGGGATTTGAACCAAAAAGAAGAAAACATGTTGTAGATAGTGCTTTGGAGAAAGCATTATCAATATTGAGTTTGCTAAATTTTTTGGTTATTTAGAGGACTTTGGTGACCAAGAGTCATTGTGTGATAGGTGGAGAATTGATCCAAAAATGTGGTGGATTATACATGGAGCTTCAGCACCTCTACTTCAAACAATCGCCATAAAATTGCTTGGCCAAGTTTCATCCTCATCCTGTTGTGAAAGAAATTAGAGCACATACTCATTCATCCAATCAATGAAGAGAAATAAAATTACTCCACAACGGGCTGAAGATTTAATTTACGTGCATACAAACCTTCGGCTTCTCTCAAGGAAAACTCCAACTTATATGGAAGGAAACAACAGGATGTGGGATGTTGCTGGAGATGGATTTGAATCTCTTGAGGATATCGGAATATTAGAAATTGCTAATCTTTCACTTGATGAGCCTGAATTAGAAGCTATGATATTTATTGAAGATGATATAGAAACTCAAAGACAAACCACTGAAGAAGCTAATCCTATCATTCCTTCTATTGAATAGTTGAAATTTCATGTGCTGGACAATTTATCTTCTTGTTTTTGTTGATGTACTAGACATTTAAATATTTAATGCTTACTTTTATTTCAATTTTTTTGTTATTTCAAATATTACACTTTGATTACTTTCTTAATTTTTATATATTATTTATATATTATAATGCCGTATCCGCGCCGTATCCGTATCCTGTATTTTTAAGAATTGGCGTGTCCCGTATCCGTATCGTGTCGTATCCGTATCGGTGCAACATAGCTTTATTTGAATTCATATACTTGAATTCAGTAAAACTATATTCATTTCCTAACTGTTTTTAGCAAGAATCAGCAAAAACACTGCCTGATTGAAGCAACAACTCATAATTTCAGCCAAATAATAATTTCAACAAGTACAACACCTACCTGCTTTCTCTTACCTTGGTTTGCTGAGATTACTTGAAATTGTCCCGCATAGCAGCCTGTATGAGTTCTGTCCAGCAGCACTTTCCCCTCTTAGCTCAAATTTTTCTTTCAGGCAGCAGCAACCCTTCTTACCTCACTCAAGCATGCAACCAGCAGCTGCCCTTAGAGTGACGGATGTGAGGAAAATAGCTTAAGGTTTTTAACTGATTACCTTATACTGATATTTTATACAAGAAATTCCGCTTAGATTCCACTCATACCTCCACTAAGCAACTTTCCTACATTGCTAGCCGTTGGATAGAGTAATGAATTCATCAACCAATGCATGCAAGCCTTAGTGGAATTTTCTGAAAATATATTAAAATGAATTAGCTATTAATGGAACTAATGCTTAGTATGAAATTAACTATTATATTAACTGTGGCTTTATTAATAAGTAGTTATTGATTTAATAGCTATACAAATATTTTACTTAAATTTATTTTAAGTATTTGGGTATTATAGCTCTCACATGCCAAATTTTGTCGGTTTGGTTTGGCCCTCAAGCAGCTTGTTTATCATCTCCTCCATGATAAAAAATTTCTCATCGATCTTCTCATGGATGACTGAAAATAGCTTTTTCAAATCTGAAATCTTTTCTACACAATTTGATTTCAATTGCTCAATCTCGCCTTCTAATAATTTTTCTTTTCTTCCAGCCATGGGTGCCCGGATCGAATAGCTCTGATACCAATTTGTTAGGAAACACTTGAATATTTCAAGTAAATCCTATCAATTTCGAACAAAACAACGAAAAAATTCTTCCAAACTCTAATGAAAATCAGAAAAACAATAGTTTTTATTGCAATAATCAAACTAACGAAAGGAAATAACAAGATATAATTGATCCTGTATTCGAGAGGAGGATCCATCTCTCACAAATCTCTAAACGCTGTTAGAGCCCAAGAAAAACCTCAAAGATCTTTAAATTTAGCCAAATTCAAGATGCCCTAAACCTAAGAAAACAAACTATTTAATGCATGTAATCCAAAAAGAAATATCTAAACAGTCCATACATTCAAATTTTCCTCCTAAGTCCTCCAAAAATTCTTCCTAAATGGCTCGGTTGGCCTGAGCTTGCATTTGGTGTGTACAGGAGGCGGAAGTTCTACTTGTTTTGTTTGTAAGCTGGTCACGTATGGATCGGTTGGACCAACCTAGTGGACCGGTCTAACAGTCTCATGCAGAACAACCTTCACTTAAGAATTAAATAACAAAAAAATCATCATTTTTGTGTCAGCATTATGCATATGATATACGGTCAGACATCTTGGTCTAAAAGCTAAGTTGTAAGTCCTATCTTGTAAATAAAAATAACCTCCCTACTCTTCATAAGCATTAAGGCTAGATGTCATGATTTTAAAAGCGACTAGGCGGGTTAGTTGGTAGCCCTTTACAAGCAGGGAAATAAATCTAGAGGTCGGGCTGGCTATGCCTTATGTGAGGTATAATTTGCAAGTCCCTTGCACTTCATTAGATTTAGGTTCGAGGTACCATCCCTCAGTAATTCTCACCTTAGTTCTATGGTCCGAGGTAGAAGTTGATCTCAATCACTTCATAAGCCTCCACCTTTCGGGCATTTCCTCCAACATATGTTATTAGAATATAAGCAACATTCTAAATTAAAATTGTCAACTTAAACAAAAATTGGATTCTAAAATGTAATGTCCAACATAGGATAATTTTGATTATCTTTGAGTTTTTTTATTAAAAATCAAGTACTCCGACTCTTCATCTCCTTACCTCTCATTCTAAGAATTCTAATCAAAGTTGATTCCTATTCCTTTGAAATTCATAAAGATTAAATATTTAAATAATAATTTCATGAATTTTAAGGTGAAACATTTAGACAATATTTTGATGATTTCCAAAAGGAAGAAAATCACTAGTTTAATCAAGAGTTTTCTCGAGTACCAAATGCTTGAGATGCAATTAATCATAGGGGTTTGCTCTTATGGGGCATTCGTACCCTAGAATAAATAAACTCCATTCAACCAAATATTGAATGTGGGTGCTCTTATGATGCACCAATATGGACACGGACACCACATTTTGTTAAAAATATAGGACGGATGCGGCATGGACACGGCATAATAATTTTTTAATATAATATATAGAAATTAAGGTGACATTAAATTAAAAATGAAAAACAATAATAAATCAATTTTATGATAACTTGTTTAGCTTATAACATAAAGTGTTTAGTACAAAATGTCTATCCTTCAACATAGAAATTATAATTTCATTTATATCTTGATTATTCATTGTTTTTATCTAGATAAAATTGTAATAAACCAATCATACATATGAATACATCAAGTTAAATTGATATGAAGTGAAATAAAAAATATCCCAATAATAAGACAACATGAATACAACAGTATACCGGTTTGCCGAGGGTCCAAGGGGACGCTGCCCCCTGGCGGGGTTCGATCTATTGTGGGGTCAAGGGGTAGCGCATCTGTGGGGGTTTCTGGGGGCAGCGCCCCCGGAACAAATTTTTAGGGTAAGAGTAATTTTGAAGTTTTGTTTGTTTTTAAAATTTGTAAGTTGTTTGTATGGAAAGATACCGAGCGGTACTGAGCATGTACAGAGCAGTATCGAGCATGTACCTAGCGATACCTAGCGGTACCGAGTATGTACCTAGCGGTACCGAGCATGTACATTATCTTTTTATTATTTAATAACCGGACACGCATGTCCGGTTTTAATTTTATTTTTTTAAATTGCGACAGTCCAATGCCGTGTCGGACACATGTCCATGCAGTGTCAGATACGTGTCCGTGTCTGACACTGCATACCCTCTTTAAACGGAGTGTCGGTGCATCATAGGGGTGCTCTATTAAAATTATAAATTTTGTTATTGAGTCCATAAGAAAATGATATTTTTACCCTTTGGGGTTATATATCATCTTTCTTATGCCATACTCGATCACAAAATATGCAATCCGTTGAGGATGATAAAATTTCTCCAACAAGCATGATGTTGCCCTCTATTTGGTGTGACTTGCTCATTGTGGTAAGTTTTCACCCTTCTCAAGTGGTAACCATTATAACACTCATTGTTACGGCACGATCATCTTTGGGTCGATCCTGCCAGACATTGGTTCTCTCTTTAAAAGGTAATTGCTCCTACAAAAGTGGTCTGGCAAAAGTTTCACCTTCTTGCCCCTAATTAACAATTGCCTCCCTCATCATATTGCTCACGTGCAGCTATTGCATTTTCCTATTAACTCTTCTTTGTCATTCTTTTGCTTAATCGGCTACCTTTTCCATCATTAGATCTTTTCTGGCCTCTTGGTCTTTGGTACTTGCATATTCTTCTTGGATACTCACAGGATTCTATGTTAGCCTCTTATGATCCTCCCGGGTACTCATCTTAGATTTTTGGGCTCTAATATGAACTGATAATTTCATCCTTGGGTGGAACTGCTGAAACTTTTCTATAAGCAAGGTCATTTGAGCAAGAATCTTTTATATCCTTGTTAGTCTCTCATATTCACTTAGATTACCCATGATATGAAATCCTACAAGTAGAATAATTGCCTTTGATACCGACTTGACCATGAATCAACACATCACAATATGATTATATTATGATATTGAATAATTCAGGAATCATGATGTGAAATGCTACGTGGAACTGTTAGGATTTTCTAGGATTTTTTCAAGAGCCTTTTAAAAATCTAGAGTTTTTCTATAAGATCAATTGCAATATCCTTTCTTGATGATGGCAAGAAGACCAACAAAAAATTGATTACTAGAAATTGTTAAGAAAAACCTAGTAAGGTTTAGTTGTATTCAATTCAACTGGCCTTTTGTCTATGCTAGCTTGTTGTATAGCTTTGACATTATCATTTTTCAACAGTTATGAATGAAGGATTTCACTGCTTGGCAGCAAAACAGGGAGTAGACAGCAGCAATAGGTTTAGGTTTCTTCCCTGGGTATGTGTTGCAAGTTGCTGAAACTGTAGGAGCTGGATTCGCAATGGCTGAAACTTACAATCACGGAAAACAAAGAGGTGGATTGGCATGTTAACGGGTATGGAAGAAGTGAGGAAGAGAGATACAATAGAGGACTAATGCCCAGTGAATTGAATTTGTATTCAATTGCTCTTCAAAGTCTAATTATAAACTATATTTGTTGTCATCTAATTCCTAAATAAATAAATTAAAAAAAATTACATAAACATTTAAATCTTGCAAAAAAAGAAAGAAAGAGGAAAGATAAGATAAATCATATGTATTTAGATAAATTATTTGAAAAGACGTCCTTATCTAAATGTTTATCACATTTTTTTAAAATTACCTTAAAGAATATTCCTCAGAATCATTCTCTCCTTGATTTAGGTTGCTAGGATATAGATAGATAGATTTGAAATATTCTCTAACTTGAATTG
Organism: Dendrobium nobile; assembly: GCA_022539455.1. Lineage (NCBI taxonomy): Eukaryota > Viridiplantae > Streptophyta > Magnoliopsida > Asparagales > Orchidaceae > Dendrobium > Dendrobium nobile. The sequence continues at coordinate 81,749,163 of CM039726.1, read as the reverse complement.
TGGAGTTAGTTTTGATTTCATTAAAATTTGAAAAAATCTTCAATTTTTTGCCTCACTATTTTATATGAAAAACCTGTCTATACTTCTTTTTTTAAACCCATTTAGTATTAGATCATAACTTGATATCATAGGTCCTTTGGCTTGTTTTATGCTAGTATGGAGCCTATTGCCTTTGATTTGAGATGTTAAGTGCTATAAAAGGCAAGCGCCTATGTCCCCTGCTCCTCAGGAACTTCCTGGGCGGGTGACATCACTAAGATGCTGCTTATGTGAGAGCCTAGGTGTTAGGTGCTAGGCACTCACCTCTACAATGTAAAATTCTTATCATATTTTAACACATTCACATCGATACTATGAGATGAAAAGCTACAAATCTAATGATAGGGATGCGAGTTAGGGTGATGAAAAAGATGAAATGGATATTAATAAATATTATATTAGATTTACTATAAGGAAGCTAGCAATTTAAATTTTATTTGCTTATTTGGACTTGAATTTTGGGATCTTGCGAGCACTTTATTTTAGACAGCTTAAAAATGCATTTTTTCTTGTTTATGTTAAGATTTAATTGTGGGGATTATCATATTGTATACTCTAACAATATTCCACATACTTAAAATAGGTAAAAATTTTTAGTTTGTCAGTTCACTTATGTGAGTGTTTAGGCTAGCGCCTGCGCCTCAGGCATTAGGAAACCATGGTGCTGAAGGCGCCAGTGCCTTTAATACCTTTGAGAATTTAAATTTTTTGTTTGCTTATTTCATTGGAATGAATTAAGATTTCAAGTGCCTCCTCAAGAAATCATGTGTTCTCCATCAAATTAATCATGCTAGATCAAAATAATATTGTTCTCTGAGAACGTGAATGTTGGAAGAATAATATTTTGAAAAAAAAAACTGCAGTTCAATACAAAACTAATGATTGAATTTTCTTTAAACTTAAATAGTTGATTTTTGCTTGACTTTTTTTATATGGAAGTAATAGATTTAGATGGTAAAATGTAAAGCATATTAAGCAACAATAACCCCATATTAACATTTTTTTACAACATATATATTATCTATAGGATAAATTCAGCTGCAAAATTATATGATAAGCCTACCATCCATCTACTGCTGTGTGGACGGTGGAGACAGTGAAACCGGATTATGCACTTATTTTTAAATTTATTTCTTTTGTTTGGCACATATTATTTAACTTTAATATTTACGAGCAGGCAGTGAGTGCAATTCTTCAAGACTGACTTTTGATGGTGTTGATTTGATGGGTGAGAGGTTAGCTGATGAGGTACATGGAGGCCTTACCCTACTTAGCAGCTCCTATAAATTTTTTAAAATTATACCTCTTTTTTTTTCTTTTCATTATTTTCTTAGGACTTTTTTTAGCTCATACCCCAAAAAATGTATAGTTTTGTTAATAAACCGTTGTCTAGCATGTATTTGTTTTTAGTTCATTCAATTCTTTCCTTACTTTTTTGGAATGTGTCAGGGAGATTCTATACACCCAATAACTCAACTTTCATTAATACATATTTTTACACATTGTTCTGGGCTGACGAAATCTCGTAACATGACACCTAATGATGCCAAAAAAATGGAGCAGGTGCAAAAGAACCTTTTGAAAGCAAGGAAATGTTACTGTTAATATAAATTCTGGAAATCCTAGATTCAACTCATCATCTCTACTACCGAAATATTCCTATGTCGCTGCACTCCTTTGACTAACAGTCATGCCACCTCAGCAATCCATGTTATTAGGATTCCTCTAAATGCAACATGGGTCAGATATTTGTCCAACCTAACAATTCACGGGATTGCCAATTACCAATTACAAGAAGGGCTGGATGCCCAGCCAACTCAGCAATCCACTGAGTCCTCCTTACTATAATAGAAGAAATTATTTTATAATTGTACCTCCATTCTTTGTGTATGAGAATAATTGAGTATTCTTTCCCTTAATGCTTTTTTACATGGTATGAGAGCCCAATTCATATTACGTTACTCCCTCTCCATGAGGGTTTGCTTGTCCGATCCTCATTGAGTTTGCTATGAGGATTCCTTGCTGGACATTGCTATTGCTTATACCACTATTTGCTCGCCCAAGATCCTCACTAAAATCACTTGGTTCACTCTTCCAGGCCTCACTTGAACTTGCAATCCTACAGTGAGTATGCTTGCTCGAAGCCTCACCTCACATGAGTTCGATCGACTGCACCTTGCCAAAAACTTGCAATCCCATGCGAGACACCAATGAGTTTAATCGAATAATCTCACAATGAGCTCTCCTTGATCTCGTAAATACGTGTCAACCTCATGAGTTTGCATCGACGTGCCTAATCAGTGATTCTCCTTGAATCTTTAAGGGATCTCTGTCGTTGATTGGCCTAGCATAAGCGTGTCAACATCGCAAGTCTTCCATGTTGCTCTATGAAGCATTATGTTCATGTTGAGCACTTATGTTGCCATTGTCACTTCTTCACCGTTGCCTATGATTCACCTTGTCTCTTCTCTCAAGAGTGAGACCTCCAAGCGCAAATCAACATTTCAACTCAACATGAGTCTGTTGTCAATACATGAAAGTTGGCTGCTCGGTGGGCAATCTTGTGAACTTGCTGCGCTACTCGTAGTAATATTTGTTTTATAAGTAAGCTTAAGAAAATGGATTCGTGCTTTCTCAGTCACATGATCTCAAGTAAGTCATACGATTCCTTGTTTTTTTTGAACCATTATGATGGTTAAAAATGAAATGGTCTTGGAAAGAAGACACTTTTGTGTTGTCTCTTGCTATGAATCAAGATCACATAGCAACACTTGCATCCAAGAAACCTTCTACAAATCATCGACTATCAAAGTCAAATCAAAGGCTTGTGTAACCGAAATTATCATCGGTGCATTTGCTCAAAAAGTCATGATTTTGAATGCCTTTAGTGCCTAAAATAAATAGTCACAATCTTGGATTGTAGAGTTTGAAGCATCTTATCATATGAAATGTGATACCTTCTTATATCACATATTTTATCCTTGTTTACATAATTATATATTTTAGAATTATAGATGGGTCAACATTGCAAGTTACTGGCACTGGGATCACAAATGTCACAAGCTTTATGGTTCTTAACTCAATTATGTTGGTCCCTGAGCTTTCATACAACTTATTACCAATTAGCAAAAATATCAAAGATATGAATTGTAGTACTAATTTTTTTTCTACTTATTGTGAATTTCAGAATACGGACTTGAGAAGGATAATTAATAATACAAAGGAAAATGCTAGTTTTTACCTCTTGAACTATGAAGGCAATAATGAAATGCAAGGGAAACTGCACAATATGTATCTTCCTCCATCGAAAGCACCATCATGTTATGACACTTCCACCTCAGTTATCCAAATTTTTATGTGCCTAAAGACCTCTTCACTTCCCTCTTTCTCAACCTAAATCCTGAGGCATCCCAATGTGAAACTTGTCAATTATTGAAAAACACTCAAACTTCTTATCCTAGTCATCCGTATAAAGGCTGCTATCCTTTTGATACAATCCATTGTGATGTATGGTGCCAGTGTGCCGCCTCAAGTGAACAATATTTCGAGTGTTGAGTAGTTTATATATTTTGCTGACAATCACATTAGCCATTTGAATTTTTATAATGAAAGAGAAGTCTGAAACCATTTCTATTTTTTAAAATTCCATTCTTCATACCAACCCAATTCCATACTCAAATTCATGTCCTTAAGAATGTCAATGAGAAAGAATTTTGTCACTCCATTTTTGGAGAATATTTCGTCTAATAAAGGATTGTTCACCAAACTTCTTATATCTATACTTAGGGTTTATGGGATAGCAGGAAAAAATAGACACTTTCTAGAAGTTGTTCGATTAATTATGATCATTAGCAATGTACCAAAATATTTTTAGGGGGAAGTCATTCTTACTTCTACATTCCTTGTTAACCTTATGCCATCCAAGGTCCTACAGTAAAAAAACTCATTATTAAGCTCTCACTCAGGCCTATCTCACAAACATATTTGTCTCCACCAGGCCTATCAAATCGGTCAACTGTTTACCTTTGTTCATATTCCTCCTCATCAAAGGAGTAAGCTTGGTCCAAAAGCTTTAGAATGCATTTTTAATGGTTACCTCTCCTTATCATAAAAGTTGTAAATGTTATTCTTCAACTGGTAATAAATACTACTCCTCCATGGATGTAATATTCTTCAAAAATTATTCTTTCAAATAACTCACATGCAGGGTAGACCATCAACTCTGTCGATGAATATGAGTTTTGTGATAATATTAATACTACCATATGATCTCAGTTTACACCTATTTAAAACCTACCTAAGTTGTATTATTTTTAAGATCTCATACAACAAATAAGATACATATGATCTATTTTAGATGTTGGAAAAATTCAACCAACGCATAAGAGGAAACATTTGACCCAAATGCTGACATCGATTCACCATAATGTGGTAACACTAATTTTGATGATGATCTCAATATATCTATTGCTTATATCAAGAAAGCTCAAGTCATCCAATTAGCTATTTAATCTCTTATCATGAATTATCTCCTAAGTTCTGTCTTTACTGTTGATCTTTCTATCAAAGAAGATGCAAATGGTATTCAAGTTGCTTTACAAATTTTGGAATGGAGAAATGTAGTTCTTGAAGAAATTCAGGCTGTTAAAAGGAATGGTCCTTGAACTTTTCAAATCTTCTAAAAGGAAAGAATGCTGTTAGATGTCTGCAAATGGAAATTCATGTAAAAAACAAAGGCTTTAATTTCACTCAAATCTATAATATTGATTATTGATTATCGATCTGGGAATTATTCTCTTGCTATAATTTTTGATTGGTTTCTCCATCAATTAGATTTTAAAATGTTTTCTAAAATGGTGATCTAGAAGATGAGTTTTATGTGACAATCGCTTCTAAATTTTAGGGTAATACCTATACAAACAAAATTTGCAGACTCAAGAAATCATTATATGGTTTGAAACAATCACCAAGAACTTTGCTCGACTTATTTACTAGGGTAATTAAAAGGCATGGCTATTACTCAAAGAACATTTGATCATTGCTTTTTACCAGAAAATTATTTCAAGGTAAATATATATCTTGAATGTATATGTTGATGATATCATTTTGACAGGTGACCATAAAGAAGATATAAATAAGCTGAAATGTGTTCTTGCAAAAGAACTTGAAATTAAGTATGGTAGTTCTTTAAAATATTTGTTAGGCATGAAAATAATAGGTCAAACTAGGGTAATATACTTTGGACTTACTAAGAGAGACTGGATTGCTTGAATGTAAACCCACAAACATGCTAATGGATCCAGCAAACAAAATTGGACAAAGGCGATTACCCACCAGAAAAAGAGAGGTGCCAATGGTTAGTATAAATACTCATCTATTTATCCCATACTAGAGCTGATACTTGTTGTTGTATTAGTTTTGTTAGTTAGATCATGAATAACCCCACAAAGGTGCATCTTGATGCCATGTATGGAATGCCGAGGTATCTTAAATAACATCTAGAAAAGGGTTGTTCTTCATAAAGAGGGTTTATGACGGGTATAGAAATCTTTGCTGATTCTAATTGAGCTAGATCAATAATTGATTGTACTGCATCAAATTATTGCTCATTCATATGGGAAACTTAGTGACATGTTGAAGCAAAAAACAATTTGTTATTACTCAGAGAAGCGCTGAATCATAATTTAGGGCTATGGCCCTTGGTGTTTGTAAAGATATTTGATAACAATGCTATTTAGGATTTATATATTTTCACTATAAAACCTATGATGAAACGTGACAATCAAGCTACATCATCAGTGCTAAAAATCCTGTTCATCATGATTGGACTAAATATGTTGAAATTGATATACACTTAATTCAAATAAATTACACTCTGATAAAACTCAAGATTGCATATATTGTCAGCAATGCTTTTGATCTATCATAATTCAACAATCTTATTTTGAAGCTATGAATGATCAACATGTATTTCTAGCTTGTGAGCGAGTGTGAAAATTTTAGAATCAACCAAATACCTTTATTACTAAAATATTCCTATGCCGCTACTCTTCTTATTAACTTTATAGTCGCGCTTCCTCAACAATCCATGGGATTGGGATTCTTGCAAATATGGAAAAAGGGCTAAATCTCCACCCGCCTCAAGGATTGTTGATTGCCAAGCTGCAGCAAGGGTTGGATGCCCGCTAACTCAACAATCCACTGAGCCCTCCTTACTATATATATATATATATATATAAGAATTTGATTTATAACTGGCCTTAATGTCCTCCTGGTTTCTTTCTACTTCTCTTGTATCTCCTATCATTGTCCATCCTTGAGGATGATAGAAATAGTTTTACCCCCCCTTAGGGGCTTTTTGTTGTTTTGGGTTCTTTTTGTAACCGATTTTAGATGAATGCAAATGCAAAATTCAACTCTTGTATCTCCTATCAATTATATACCACAATTTTTTGTAAATAAGAAAAAATACGAGTATGCTTCCCCTTATGTTTTCCTATTAAACTTATATTGACTTTGTGATATTCTTCAAAATGCTGATTTTGATGTTATAGGCGCAATATGATATTTAATTATATGTATTCTGTCTGTTCTGAACTTTTAGTAATCATTGTTTTGAGATACATGTTTACATTTTGTTTCTTACGGGTGCAGGTACTTTCATTTGTGAATGAACGGGATGGTATACAGAAGATATCCTTTGTTGCTCATTCATTGGGAGGTTTGATAGCAAGATATGCTATAGGTAGGCTTTATGATCCTTCCAATAGGTTCTCTCCTCCTGCTACTACTAACCAGTTCAAGGAAGATGGAAACTGGCAAGGCACAATAGCTGGATTAGAAGCTATGAATTTTATAACATTTGCTTCACCTCACCTTGGTTCGAGAGGTCATAAACAGGTTAGATCAAAATTAATTTTGCATTTTGTATTGCACATTGCTAAATGTTAGTATTCAATATTTGATTGGCCTTCTTCATGAATTTGACTGCATTTACAAATTCCAGGACATCATTTGGGTTCAATCTTATTAATCTTCCTTCTCTATTTATTCTGTTGAATGCTAACATATTTTTTGTGATACTGAATATAGTTGATTTGATGCCACTTTGATGATGGGCTTTTGTGGATGATTTCCTTCTTGATCTTTCTCTCCTCCTTATCTTTACTTTGTCTATGATTTAAATTCACCCTTAATGGAGAGAGAGATGACTTAGGTCTGTAGTTCATGAAAAGCTAGAAAGAATTGTGCAGAAATCTACCAAGAGATAGCTTTTGATATGGCATTGTTTCAAGATTCAGGAGTTTTGCTATGAGGAAAGAGAATATGCCATCTGAAGAAAGTAAAGATCAGGAATCTGTAGGGGTTAGAGAGATGAATTCTTAGGTTAGAGGAGAGAGGGGTATCGAGCTATTAGTTTTCCATTAGGATAGATAAACCACAAGGGGCAGAGAGAGGTGTCATGATCTAGGTTGGGAGCTTGAATAAATCAAGTTGGAAACAGATAATTATGATGATGGGAGTTCTCAAGCCACACCTCGATCTATCATTATTAAAAAATTTCAGTAGCATAATGATAGAATAGTCGCGCATGAGTAATTTTACAATTAAATACATACATTGCATGCATTTTATGTCCATCAAAACAATAATTTGAGCATCTGAATTCAAAACAAAAGTAATCATCAGTTATGGATGCACTTTACATAACCATTCCTTTCTTGGCACTCTTAGCCTTTAATCACTCCATTAAGCTTAGCCGACCAAAAAATATTAACATATATCAAGAGGTGAGTTATATATTTGGGAAAATCACAATTCATGATTACAATAAGTACATTGCATAATGGAAGAAGAATAAATGATAAGCCTTGACCCATTTAAATAACATGAGGACATGTAGATACAATCATTGTACTATAGTAATTTGGTAGAATCTTGGATTACTTAAAGCTTACAAAGATCAATGAGGAATCAAACTATAACATGTTTACGTGTTACATTTGTATTTGTATAAACACAACAATAATCATAGGAGGTGGCATAACATTGGAATCATCTTCATAGCAACAACATTGTTATATGAATGACAAAAAAAAAAAAAATGTCATAAGCATTGATTGTAGGTCCTTGGTGATTGTTTGAGCCCATATAGAGCCTTTTTCAGTCTGCACACCCTGTTACCTTCAGATTTTTCTTTAAATCCTGGTGGTATTTCCATAAATATCTCTTATTCTAAATCCCCATGCAGGAATGCATTTTTCACATCCAATTGTTCCAGATGCCAGTTGTACTTGGTTGCTAGTGAGAGTAGTATTTGGACAGTATTCATTTTGGCTACATGCGCAAAAGTTTCTTGGTAGTCAATGCCATATGTTTGAGTGAACCCTTTTGCCACCAGTCTTGCCTTATATCTCTCTAGTGTGCCATCAACTTTGTATTTTACTGAGAACACCCATTTGCAGCCGACCGGTTTTTTCCCTATCGGTAGATTGACGATCTCCCATGTTTTGTTCTTTTCCAGGGCCTGCATTTCATTCTTCATGGCATTTTTCCAATTCTTATCAGATAAGGCCTCAGAAATATCTTTAAGAATATGGATATCTTCTAATGTAACTAGGAAATTGTTGTGTGACGATGAGAAGTTGTTAAAGGATATGGAGTTGTTTATAGGGTATAAGGGAGGTGGTGAGCTTACCTTATTCCAATAGATTGTTCAGATTCTTGGATCTGCTTTGGAGCACAGCTTGAGCTTGTACGTTTGGAGTAAACCTTTCCAAATCTAATGATAGCTTTGTCATTTGTTTCCCTATCTTAGGTTTCAGGTGGATTGGTTTGAGGTGGTGGAGAAAGGTCAAGAGGTGCTAGTTCGTTTTCCTCATCTTCCTCAAGTTCAGTCTCCCCCTGAAGATGAGGTTTTGAAAAATAGGAATTTTGCTTATCAAAGGTAACGTCAATAAAGACAAGAGATTTTCTTGTGGGTGGATGATAACACTTATAACCTTTTTGGGTAGCTGAATAGCCAACAAAGATGCATTTGAGTGCTATTGGATCTAATTTTTCTCTCTCATGGCTGTGAATATGAACACAGGCAATGCATCCAAAGATTTTGGGCGTAAGATTTTGATGGGTTCGAAACTCGAGGTAAAAAGAGGACAAAGTCTCCATTAGAGTTTTGAGTCATAAGGCTGTTGAAGGTACTCGGTTTATAAAATAAGCTGCAGTTAAAAGAGCTTCCCCCCAATAAGATTTGGGTGTATTGTAGTCAAAAAGGAAAGCTCAGGTGGAGGCTAAAAGGTGACCATTTTTCCTCTCTGCAACCCCATTTTGTTGTGGGGTGTGAACACACGAGGACTCATGTATTATCCCTTCACACTGGAAGTAGGAGGAAAGGGTTTGGTTGAAATAATCTTTGGCATTATCGGAGCGGAATCTCCTTATTTTAACCCCGAATTGATTTTTGATCATGGAATGAAAGATGAGAAGAATTGTGCTAACATCAGATTTATTTTTAAGGAGATAGATCCAAGAGACTCTAGTGCAATCATTAATGAATGACACAAACGAGCATGCCCTAGAGATATTGGGGATTTTTGAGGGTCCTCATATATCACTATGAATAAGGTGGAAAGGAGTATCATATCTCTTACTTTTGTTTGGGAATGAGGTTCTTTTATGTTTAATCAACTCACATGTTTCACAATGAAAATTTTTATTTTCTAATTTCTAAAAAAGTTGTGGATACATATGTCTTAGGATATCAAAAGATGGGTGTCCTAGTCTATAATGATGAAGTCAAATAGTGGAATTCCTATCGACTAGGGATAACATAGAGCAATTATTTTTAGATTGGTTTGGTTCTTCCAGGTAGTACAATCCTGCTCTCTCCGTAGCAAGTTCAATCTTCTTCCCCGATCTCTGTTCCTGAAATAAGCAATTAGTAGGGTTAAATAAGGCTTGACAATTATGGTCATTGGTAAGTTTTTGTATTGATATTACATTTGTGGATAATTATGGTACGTGAAGGAGATTTTTCAGGATGAGTGAGGGAGATAATGTTGTCTCCTTGGCCAGCTACCGTGGTAAGAGAACCATCAACAGTGATGATTTTCTTGTTGTTTGGGCAAGAAGTATAGTTTATGAGGTGGGTAGGTGAGTTGGTCATGTGATCTGTGGCTCCTGAATCAATGATCCATAATTCCTTTAGATGATTTCTAGAAACACTTAAACTAATAGAAATTGGAGTCTTACCTGAGAGTGCAAGTGAAGAAGAAGCATTTCGTTTTTCAAGAGATACCAGGAGTCGTTTCAATTTATCAATGTCTTTTTTATTGAATTCTCCAAGGTTGGACTGTGCTTCTGGCTTACTTGTAGTGTTGTTGGCATGTGATGTGCTCCTTGTTTCACCCTTTTGATTCCACTCCTTGCTGGGGGTTTTTCCATGTATTTTCTAGCACCTCCTTTGTGTGTCTTGACTTTTTGAAATAGCTGCACCAAAGTGAGTCATTGTCTTTGAATTTTGAAGAATCTTTACCCTTCTCCTTCCATGACGATTCTTTATTCATCACAATTGCTGAGCTTTCAACGGCCTTTAGTTCTAACATCACTCATCGTCGGCTTTCTTCTGCGCAGATGAGAGAAATGGTTTCATTGAGTGATGACGTCTCTTCTTTGCCGAGAATTTGAACCCTAACTTGGTCAAATTCTGCATTTAGTGCTGCAAGAAAATCATACACTATTTTTTTCAATAAAGTTCTTTAAGATTGCAGCATCTTTCGAACATCTAGTTTCTATGCATATATAGTGATCAAGTTCTTGCCACATATTCTGTAGAAGGGTGGCATACTCCGTCACGGTCTTACTCCCCTGCTTTGTGCTTTCAACTTTGACTTTAATTTCAAAGATTTGAGCGCATCACAAGCTTTGGAGAAGATCTATTTGGCAGCATACCATATGTCCTTTGCTGTCGGAAGGAACATAAATGTATCGCTAATTTCTGGAGTTATGGAATTCCACAACCATGACATGATCATGGAGTCTGCTTCATCCCATGCCCCAAAAATGGGATCTCCTTATTTTGGTCCTCCTCCAAGGAGGTGGTGTATTTTTCCTTTCCCTTTCAAGTAGGTCTGCACAAATTGAGACCACTTTAGGTAGTTCTTCCCATTTAGACGATAGGAATGTTGCATGCTTTGGAGATCACCTCGTCCTTGGTGCACTATAGACTCCTCATTTTGCTCAATGCTCTGGGAGGAATTAATTTCAGACATTGGGTAGCAATGAAGGCTTCCGACGATTTTTTTTTTGTCCGACAATGAAGGTCGGTTTTTTTTTTTTTTGGAAATACCTTTCCGGTTTAATAAAACCGGGCCGCCGACTCTTTAAAAGGGTCGAACCGGATAGCTTAGGGCACGCACGAAGATCACGATCTCAGGAACTCGAGTGGTCGCTTAGCTCCTTCGACGATCTTACCTCCCTGTCGGATCAGGATGCTCGCCGTCTGCTCCTTTGTCTGTTTGCAAGCATACTTCTTCGGCCGTTTCTCCCGACCGGCTTCTCTTTGAGACTTGATCGACTGAGCCTTGGCGTTGTTGCTTCGCAGGAGGCGTAGAGATTGGGCGCGTGGCTCCTTTTGCTCGTTCGTGGCTGTTCTACTATCTTCCGTTCCGATCGGAAGTTCAATCGAGTCGCCCGTCCCGTCCGGTGTATACGGTCGGCCGCGATCAAGTCTTGGATGCCCCGAGTTTCTTTTCTCTTCCTCCTCCGACAATCTAGGATCCTTCTTCGATGGCAATTAAGGCTGTTGGCTCTGATACCATGTTAAAATCGAGAACTTGAGAGGGAAAAGCTTGTCTTTATTCATTACAATCTTCCCTATTTATAGATCTATACAAGATATCTTAATGAGGAAATAATAAATTACATAAAAATTTATAATAAAATCTTTCCTAAATTCGTTCCTTCATTATGGCGTGATCCATGAGAGCATCCCACGGATTGATCTTTGTATCCGTCGGATCCTTTGCACTGGGAACGACTGGATTTCAACAAGGGGATTGGAGCTGTTTAAGGGAGGAGATTATGGTGGGTTGGGGTTTTTATGTTTTGAATTTCTGCAGAAGTTTTTGTGAGGTTTTGGGTTTCTAATAATTGCTAGGAATTGTGGGAGAGATGATTCACCTCTTGAACAGTGAATCAAAATCAACTTGTATCTTGTCTTGCTTTGCTTGGGAATTAGTAAGAAAACAACTCTCTTTGTATTATTTCTTGATCTATTTGGAGTAAGTTGCTGTTTTTTATATTGTTGTGTGATGTTTTGATCATCAAGTTCTATCAGTTATCTTCATGATTCTTTTATTTTTATTTTAGCATTAATTTTTTTATATTGGTTAGGTTTGCTATATATGTATATATATATGTGTGTGTGTGGATGCATTTTGATTACTTTACAGACACACGTGATCTTGTTGGGGGGAATGGCAAATGTGACTCATTAAGGGGAAATATCATGGGGAAGGACAATATTATGTGATATGACTCAATCATCCTTTCAAAATGATTTGGAATCATCATTGATCCTCTGCATGAAAAGTTTTGAAGGAAAAGAGCAAAGCATGGTTTCAAATTATGTGGCTCTTTAGTTTATATCTCGTGGGATCTCTGGTTTTGTCACTTAAACTGAATGTGAAGACATCATTATTTGAAGTTCAAACTATGAATCTACCCTCACATGTACTTGAATATTATAATTTAGATTGTTAGTA